>QKRW01000074.1:0-121618 GCA_003260565.1 Monilinia fructigena
ATTTATAGGTTAGCGCTTTTTATTTGCTAGCTTACCTTTTGAAGTGTAGCAGATCTTTAAGTATAGCTGCTGTCCTTAGAAGGCGTATGTGCATATAGGGAGCACTTTAATTTGCCGGTTCTTACATTAGGGCGGTGCCTTTGTATGATGCGTGCGCTGATTATATAGGCGCGGCCTATCGCTATACAGCAGTTAAAAGAATGGCGGTTTTGTCTCGGTAAGCCGTAGCTCTGTTGGAACCACCGGACTTGTCAGATCGCGCGTTTGTTGTGCGCGGGCGTTGATGGCGAAATATTGCGTCACTGTGAGAAAATCCTCGAACAGCTTGGGTGCGCTAGTATTGCGCTCATGTACCTCCGTCCTTCTTTAGGGCGACTAGGAGGGCGTTCCGGCTTGGCCGGCCAGGCATGGAACTTGCGCTGGGAGATCTCACAGAACACGAGATGCTCAGGAGTTTTCGCGTATCCGCAAAGGCAGTTGAGCTCAGCGTCGGTGTGGCCGAATCTTCTATGGTATTGCGCGAAGTCGCCATGAGCCCGTTCGGGCGGCTAGAAGCCGGTGAGAGCAGCGTACGAGGGAAGGCGGAGTTCTGAAGGCTCCGCTATAGAAGTACCCGAGTCCCCATTTGCGGTAGGATGCCGAGAGTCCTGTAAGGCACCGACTCCACCAAATCAGAGTCGCAGCGTCGGCAAGGGCCCTTGCCGTTGTGCTATTCCGCTGATTGTGGGCTCTGCCGAACGGTCGTCATCCATTGCGACCCTCGTTCGCGCCAGCGTCAGCCAGCTCGTCAGCCGTCTCATTGCCTTCGATGCCCATATGGCCTGGGGACCATCTAATGCCGACTTTGAACTGGTCTATGAGGGCATGGCATTCAAGGAAGGCCCACTGGGAAGTATTGGACGCGTTAGCCCGCAATACACCAGATCACCGAAGTGCTGTCGATGCACATCCATATATGCTCATCCAAGGCCGAAGGATTTCCAGCGCGCATTGCAGACCTTTGAGGGCTCCAATCGCTTCGGCGTCAAAGACGTGGGAGATGCTGTTTATCGCTCCGCTTCCTGTTCTAACTAGTGATTGGCCGCGGTATATGGCGTATCCGTAGCCTACTAACTTGGCACCGTCCTCGTACTGCTCAGAGCCGTCCGAGAATACGGTGATAGTGTTGTCGCTTAGCTGGCTCCACCACGTATTAAACTGCTCTGCTGCGGCTTCCTTTGTACTTCCCTCTGTAGGATCAGTCCTACAGCCAGGTGAGAAATGTGGCTGGGCTAGTACTGGCCTGGGAGCGTGCGGGATGAGCGTATCCGCGCAGCGCAGTTTCGTTGCGCGCTGCCAGGGTAGGATCGGGTTTCGAGCCGGCGCACCAGTGGGTGGGCGGCGTCTAACGTCCTGAGCCGGAGCGCGAAACGTATGCGGGCGTGGTCGAGGGGCGGTGCTACCCGACGGTAGTCCCGCGTCTCGCAGAACACTTGCCGTGGGCGCCGTACGCCAAGCAGGAAGGACTCCTCTTGCTGCTAGAACCATAACTTTATTGGTCTTCTCGATCAATGGGCCAAGTCTCGTGCTAACCAGCCGGTTGCGGTTGTAGCCATGCGACGCGCTAGGCTTCCGCCTGCCGCCGTACCAGACCTCCGACCCATATAGTAGGGAGGACTGTACACATGTGACTACGGCCTTCCTTAACGATGCAGCAGGTGGTCCGAACCTTACGCCCGCTAGCCCTTTTGATGTGGCGTGCAACTTTCAGCGCTTTAGTTGAGCGCTCGGCTACGTGCCTCTTAAAGGATAGCTTGCGGTCTATCCAGACGCCGAGCCAGCGCAAAGCCGGTTGCTCGTCGCCCACTGCGGTTACTGGCGTGATCGTAAGTTCTGGTGACACTCTAATGCTGGGAGCATTTGTGTTCCGCTTTTCGCGAAAGATGGATCATCTCCAGCTTCTCTGGCGCGAAGGCTACCTTGTTCTCAGCTCCCCACCTCATAACCTGGCGCACGTCGCGCTTTAGCATAGTCACATTACTTTCCACGGACTTTGAAGCCCTGTAGATAGCAATGTCGTCCGCATACCCGAAGCGTAGAGAGCGGTCCTGATTCAGCAATTCAGCCAGGTATAGTACATACAGAATCGGGATAACGGCGAACCCTGTGGGGTTCCGCATTGCGTCTTCGATTCCGCGGTGTACGTGCCCTCTAGCCGGACCATAACCTTGCGGTCCGCCAGAACGAGCCGATTAGCCGGAGTAGCTTCATAGGCCAGCCCTGCTTCCGCATCCGTTCAAGCAGCCTTCTGGGCAGCAGTGCGTCGAACGCGCCTGCACGTCCAGTGTAACTAGCGTCACCTCCTTCCCCTGAGCGAAAGCCGATTCCACATCGTAAAACGAAGGAGGCTACTAAATCCACAGCTGAGCGTTTGGGGAGGGCTCCGCCATGTTGCGGGCTGATCACCCCGTAGTGTATCGCTGCCCAGGAGATCCTTCTAGCAACAAGCCGTTCAAGGCCCTTGCCGATGCACGAAAGGAGTGCGATCGGCCTCCAAGAGCGTACCGACGACCTATCCTTCTTTCCGATCTTTGGAAGCATTACCACTTCCGCTAGCTTCCATTCGGATGGGAAGTGTGATAGTTCAAGGCACTTTTGGAAGAAGTCTCTTATAAACGCCCTAATATGCTGCCAGCAGGCCTTTAGTAGTCGTACAGTAACACGATCCGCCCCTGGGGAAGTGCTTGATACGCCGATCACACTCTTTTCACCTCCTCGAGCGAGATAGCCGTGGTCCACGGCAGTATCGGTCGCCGACCTTCCGCCTCAAGTGGATCGTACTCCAGATCATCCGAATCGTCGTATCGGTGCAGTACCTTTTCTAGCAGGGCTTCCGATTTCTCTTTGGTGCTCTCGATACTTACACCGTTCACAATCAGCGGCGGGGCCTTAAGCGATGGGGCGAGCTTGTGCCACCCCACTACCTTATATAAGTCGGCGTCGTCCGCTGCACTGTCGATAACCCGGCGCCAATAGTCACGTTTGGCATTCCGTATCGTCGAGAGCATGTCGCGCCGTTTGCGTTCTTGCTCCGGCGCAGCCCGCCTGCGTGCGCTCGCATAGCCGGCGTGTAGCTCAGCGCACGCCGGCGTCCACCAGGGCGCCGATTTGGCCGTACCCTGTGGGCGCTTCCCTACTGCCTTTGATCGCATTCTGGAAGAGAGTAGTCAAAAGTGCAGCGATGTCGTCTAGGTCGCGCGTATCCAGCACGTCGGCCGGCTGTGGCAAATGCGAGATCCCAGAGTTAATGGCGTGCGCGAACGTCGGTAGGTTTGCTTCCGTAACCCGGTAGCCCGCGTTGCCATCGGCTCCCCTGGCCTCTCCCTGGTAGCAGTGTTACGAGAGTGAAATGGTCCGAACCGCAGTCCAGGTCGTGTCTAACTGTAGTTTCCGCGAACGGGATGTTCGAGAAGGTTTAGATCGATGGTATGGCCAGCGCGGTGTGTGGGCTCTCCCGGCTCTCCGATGAAGTCCGCTCCGCTACTAAGGGACCAGGCAGCTAAGGATGCGCCCTGATTGGAGGACCCGACTCCTGGCTCAAACATATCGTGCTTTGCATTGAAGTCGCCTCCGATGAGAAAATTCGGTGGGACTTGTATGCTGGTTATATAATCGATTATTCGCCTAGTGCTAGGCTCTCTGTATACATTGACGGTATGAAAGCCATTTACCTCCAGCCAGACTATGTCGCGATCGTCGCCATTCCGGCGCTGCTGGGTGATCAGGTTAGCCGCCTTTCGCGTGTAGGACATCGCCCTTGGCCTTCTCTGCTTCACGCTCTGCCGTAAGTACTCGCTCCCATGCATCAACCGGCGCATAGCATTCGTATGCTGGATGGTTCTGCGTTCTTGTTCCAGGGTAGACACTGGGTTCTTGCACACACACTACATCAGCCCCTTCCTCAAATGCCAACTGTAGCAGGGCTATGTGTGCTGGCCCTGATCTTCCTACATTCGCCCAGGCCACTTTCAGTCCGTTAGCCGAGGCTGTCGCGCGGCCTTCGCCGCTTCGTCCTGCTCCGTTTCTCAGCATAGGGACGAAGTGGGAGAGAGGGTCGTATCAAGCTCCCATGCTGACGCTAAGGGTAGGGCTCGCCTCGTCGTCGGATACAGCGTATACGCTTCGCTTTGACAGCTCGACAAGGTTGAGGGAGCCGGTGGGGGCTGTCTTGCGTTTGACGCGCCGCGATTGTTGGTCTGCCGCTTCATACGCTGCGATGCGCGCCCCTGGGGTCGGGATTACCACCTGGACCCCGCTCTTAGGGCCGCGCTCCTGCTGGCTCTTGGCCGCTAGCTCGCACGCTTTGCGTGTAGCCGTTTGTTGACGACGGATCTCTCCGAGCTGGCTTGCAGTGAGCCGGACTATCTTGCCGTCAGCCCTCTTTGGAGTGGCTGCGCAGTGCTTATGCCCGGCAGGGAAGGGGCCATGACAACCAGTGCATTTGGGCGAGGCCGTACAAGCTGCGCCTGACGCCCCTGGTGTTTCGATATAGCAGCGCCGCAGTTGTTGCATCTGCGGACTGCGCGGCAGGTTAGAGGGTTGCAATACTCTTGGCACCCTGGGTTGTGCAGTTCTATGCTCTTTTTCTTCTCCGAGAGCTTGGAGTGTCCTGAGGACCCAAAAAGGGTAAAGGAGCGGACTTCCTCTTTGAAGCTGATGAACCATACCGATGTTGAGCCTGAGGTTCCAGCGCTGTGGCAGTTGACCGGCCTTACCCCGGTCTGTATTTCGGCTTCCTCAGTGACAACGTCGGCAGTAACAAGCCGATTGCCCAAGAGACCTGTCAGAACATTGGGAGTGTGAGCTAGGCGATATGTGTGCCATTTTTCCACTCGTTCTAAGATGGTGCAACGGGTGGCTTTGCAAATAAGCGCAGCGTTCGATCCCTTTAGAATGAGGTCGTAGACTGCTTTCGTATTAGGCTTAACTGCCCAGCCTGTAGGGGTAGCCCACAGCCGGGGGATGTCCTTGGCTGAGATCTGGGGTACGGCCTTCGTAATGGCCTCCCGGATAAGGAAGGGCTGGTCTCGGACTAGGAGCGTCCCTGGTTCGGCCCGGGCGTAGATGCGAAGGTCCGTTCTTTCCCTTGGGCTCTTTGGTGTCGGGTTACCGGCTGTCGGCGGTCGGACCGTCTGCGGGCCCATGATTCCGGGTTCCCCACTTTGTTTTGGTGAGGCGGCGCGTTTTTGCGAGGCGGCGCGTTTTGACGACGGGTCCGCGCCCACTGTTGATGTGTTCGGGGTCTTGAGGGCCCCCCGCGTAGGAAGTTTTGGACGGTTGCTTTGCAGCAGCGGTCCCGAAGAGGTGTTGGTTCAGGTAGGCCAATGTACCCTCCTGAATCTCCTGAGCAAACTTCTTTTGCTCATCCGGAGAGTTGCGAACGAAAGGCTTCCACAGCTTTCGCGTAGCCTTCGAGAGCGACGCGTCGTAGCGTCGCTTCGCGCTCCATTTGTTCCAGCTTGGTTATCACAGCTTGGAATGCCGGTGTGCCAGCGGGATTGACCACTGGCGGGATTGGTACTGTGCCCTGTATAGTTCCGATGTGCTGGAAGGGCAAGGGGGATGGAGGCGATCGCTCGCGCGTGTGCGCATCCACGTTCGCGATCGTCGGTCTTTGGGCGGGTTTGCGACGCCATTGTCGCCGGCGGCAGCAAGGCGTAGAGAGGGATCTTTTAGAGGATCCTACTTGTAGAATTGAATTGATTTGAAATGTAAATGTTAAGCCAGAACATATATTCGTGCCGAAGCTTCAAAATGCTTTTTGATTTTATTTTATAATAAAAGAACTTTCAACCTAATTTATTATATTAAAGCAATTGCGGCATCTTTTGCTTTAAGATATTATATGATTTAAAAATATATTGTTATTTTGGATACAAAAAGCTAAAAATAACAAAAGTTAATAGGAATTAATAAAAGTCAATAAAAATTAATAAAAGTTAATAGAAATTAATAAAAGATATAATTAATAAGCTTTTTCTATTTTATTTTAGTAATGAAAATATAAATATAAATAATAAATTTTAAATTTATTGAATCTATATATTGTTATTATATAGATTTATTAAATATTAGAAAATGAGGGTTTTCGAATATATATTCATTTTTTTAAAAAAATAAATAATAATTGAAGAGTACAAATATACCTTCAAAATGCTTTTACTAAACAGATTCAGATTTTTACCAAAAAATACAACCAAAAGCTTTTAGATCCTTAAGGAAATAAACATCCCCTCGATTCTTAATTAGCCAAAAAAAATTCGATTATTAATAAACAGTTAAATAATATTATTATCAAAAAGATCAATATAAAGAACTTATAAATCTAATTAAAAACGTTTATCGACGAAGAAGGTTTGAATGTGAGATAACATTACTTACTTCATCATTGCTTACTTTGTAATCACTCACCTTATTATTGTTTATTTCGCTATCGTTCATTTCGCTATTACTTATTTTGTAATTGTTTACTTCACTGTTGTTTTATTTCGTTATTGCTTACTTTGCCGTTTTAATTAATTCTAAATTAAATATTCATGAACATTTATAATAATTAATAAAACTTTAAAATAAGTATAAATATAATATACTAATTTCTTGTTAATAAAAAATAAAATAAAAAGAATATTTCGAAATTTTTACTATAAAATTTTGAAAGAATATATTTAATATTAAATATAAATAAATAAAAGTATATTAGAAATATAAGAATTATCGTTATGCTTAGTAATGAATTTGAACCAATAATATAAAATAATTATTTAAAGGAAATAGTTGATCAATTAGAATAAATGATTAAATACAAGTAATTTATAGTAAGTTATAAAAACAAATATAGAAGCTTTTACTATTATATATATAAAAAATGTATTAAAAATATAATTTATCGGAATTCTATATAATATAGCATATTGCCATATTTCTGGTACCCTAGGGTTTGGATTGCATCCCTTTGCTTTTAGTTATCACGTGAAGAAGTTCCACCTTGCTTCTGCATGAACTTCATGTGTTGCGTCTACACATCTTTCATTTGCGTTTGCATTCGAAAACCTGGACTTGAATGACACTCAATCCCCCAATTTCTAACGTCTTCTGCTCACTCATCATCTCCCTTCCATTGTAGCTCCATCCCTTCCTCCACATCATCCCGCTCCGTTCAGACCCCCAGACTTCATACGGTCCTCTTTGGAATGCTTCAACCCTCGTTCATATAGTCAAGCGCTCATCCTCCTCTCGCTTCCGCACACGCCTCACAGACCCCACCACAAATACCCGCGTGTGTCGGCGCCAGCCATCACCGGAGATTATCTCGCCTGTTAGGCCGGGGGTGTTGGTGAGGATGTTGGGTGTTTTGGTGTAGGAGCGACGACGGGGGAGGCTGTCTTCTGTCGAGGATGGTGTGGGGATTCCGTGGATGGGTGTAGGTGAGAGGTTCTAGGGGGGAAGGTTGCGTAAAGGGTGGTGGAAAGGGTGGTCGTGAGAATGCTTGAGGGTGCATTGGTGGGGGTGGTAGTTTCTACTCCTGTATCATTTTTCTCGTATGGAAAGCCATTCAAATCCGACTTTTCGAGAAGGGGGTAGAGGGACGACTTGGTGGGAAATGGTATTGTACTTTTTGCTGTGGAACTTTCGTTTCCTCCGTATGAAGATTGTGATGCAGAAAAAGAAGAACAGGCTCAGGAATAGGTAGGGCATAGATATGTTAGATAAGATTCCGTACGTATAGGTATAATTTAGAACCGTGGTAGGCTCGGAGACGACGGGCATTTTGGATGGTAGCTGGTGAGGTGAGTCTCGTGATCTTTCTCTTGTTGGACTATCTGTTAATTTCGTGTTTACCGGAGATCAGAGCTTGGAGAGTAATGAATATGAAGAGGTGAAGATGGGTATTAGAATACCATATAGATGACGAAGTAGATCAAGTATGTTTCGCTGGTTAAAGAAAGTTGGGGAGCTGGAGGCTTAAGTAGATATTTGAGCTGCGTGCCCCAATATGGCATAGAGAATTGGGAAGTCCTCCGCTAAGGGTACTTAACTAATATCGAGGGCAATAAAACATAACAAACGAACCTACTGTCAGCAGGTGATCTTACGCACATGCATGATCATCGCAAATGTATGCAAGGTAAACCATCTATCCATGTGGAAGGGGGCAGAAACTGTCAGGGCCATGCAAGTAAGTTCAAGCTACCCAGGTATTTTCTTTTGCCTTCTTTCGCTTTGGTATGATAATGTAGGAAGTAGGCGACGCAATACTGAATCGGACTGAAGGCGTATGATGAGCATCTTGGTGGAATATCGGAATCGGGAGTTTTTTGTCAAGACTAAAATATATATCTGTTTCCGGATTATGCAAAATACCCCACTATAATACTGGAATCATATATCGTACATAGAGAAGGGGTTCAGCCAACTGGGTAAGGAACTGGGGAAAACAGTGGATGGAGAAGACAGAGAAGAAATTTTGGCTGGTATTACTAGATGATATGTAGATTAGCTTGCTGCGATGTTGACATTTCCATTCTTTTTCTTTCTGGTTTTTCTTTTTTTTCCCCAAATAGTAATTACAGTATTCTCTATTAAATTTATGCATTTTGAGATATCTATCTGGTCAGCAACAATATCCATCTACTCGAACCTAGTCTGTACCCCTCACATTTCCAACCTCCTGACCAAGATCTCTTTATTCATCACCGCTCCAAAAGTCACACGGGGAGAATCCTAGTTCATCGACGTGATGGGAAGGGGGGTTCCACTCATAAGGCTACACGAAGATAGAACTGCTGTGCATACAAGGCTAGATTTCCCTGAAATCCGTCTTCAGATTTCGCGGAGCGATCTCCCGCATAGTGTCTAACTTTTCAAAGGCAAGACTTCTGAATATGGTAGTGGCAAGCATCTATACAGCTCTCCTCATCTCATGACTGAGCGTCACATTGTACCGTGTTGGCAAGATCTGGCCATTTCGGGGATTTACTGGTCTTAGATTTCGTATGTTACGGTACTTAGTGGGAATAAATAGGGTTGAAGCATCAACAGCACGAGTTGTGGTGCTTTTCTGTACACAGATACTGCTCCATGCCTGTCGAATGTATTACTGAGCTGTCGCATATCCTACCACTGATTCGTTCATCAATAAGATAAGTACGAGTTAGGGTAGTAATTAAACGTCAACAGACGCGGCTGATTGTGCGGCCATATCGCATACCAATCTCATTTCAATGGTGGGATCAGATGGATGGCTGGATGGATTTTGCAGTTTTTGCAATATTGCTGGGCTGGTAATGTTATTCTGCCTCAGAAAGTCATTGTACGTACAAATGTAAGCTTGGCGTTTAAAAAACAATTAGAACCAACAAACCTAAAGTTGGTGATGGTTTATGGGAATGAAATTTCATTGATCGAAGGTCGTCTCGCTGCATGCAATATGGTAGATATTGGGAATTATCATGCTCTAGTAATGTCTCGGTGTATTTGGAGGGCAGTAGCTTTGCAAGTAGAACTGTTGGAAAGCCTGCCAAGCTCTATGCTAAGCCATCCGTGAATTCTTCTAATCCATAGAACTACTGTTCCCTGTAAAGCGCCATGCAATGCGTGCTGGTGGTACTGGAACGCGGATGTACATTGAACAGATGAAAGAGATGGATCAAGGTCCAAAGGATTCTGGTGATCTAGGAACCAATACAATTTTCCATCTTGTACGCAATATCAATATACGAAAATCCTTTTGATCCTCGCTCGCGGGAATCCTCGGTGATGTTAGGAGAAGGAAGATCGTGTGAGTAGGTGTCATAAATAATGAATTCATTAATTTACTCTAATTAAACAACTCCTGCGTCTTACACCCAGCAAGTATCCTTCTCAATCCTCTTACTCGTAACATTGAGCTTTTGGTGAAGTTAGTAAAAAAATGGAACAAATTGCTCTTGAGTTCAGCTCACATCAGCTTCGGTAGTCGACACTATCCTTCATTTCTGCGACGCCTTTCGGATAGCGCTTCGGATAATTGCAGATACAGGACTTTGATTGGTTAGAAATAGCTACCTTGTGGGTATTTTTCAGCTGAATACTTTTTTTTGATAATTGTCTTTTTGGTACTTGTTACCCGTATCTCAGAATTTGAAGCCGATATAGCAGGTTTTTAATCATCATCATCATCATGAATTAATGCGGTAGGGGATTTCCCTGTAAGTAAAAGTGGGAAGGCGGGATCTGTTTGTGGAATTTGAAGACATAGTCATCATAAATCGCCCATGAGGCTGTTTTCAAAGTAACGATATGGTTCATTCATCTGGGTAGAATGCCTTGGGACGGCACTGATGGCTGGTGCGAAATACGCGAATGGATGGATGAAGGGGGGGTTGGTGTTGACAGACGAACTTTACAGGGAAACGCGGCTACGATCATGCAATTATGGACTGTAGTAAATACGACCCTTTAATCGACTCGGGCATGTAAAAGTCGGCATCAATGGTTCTATCACTTACTCGGAGCTGTGTTGAGGTTACTTTCGATGGAACTATCATTTATTCAAAGCCGGTATAGACCTACATATTACTTGTTGAGGTTGGCGTGTCGGTATCAAAAGCACTATCTCTTGCTCCATCTACTCAGGTCACTTAGAATGTTCTAATCAAACTTCAGGGGTTATTAATTGAGGTACCATTCTTTTCTAGATTCTGCAGATATCTACAGAACAGGAACTTTATCAAACAAATTCAGCCGGTCATGTCATGCGGCTCTTTATCAACTTACACATTGCATATATTACTCGCTCTAGCTCATCCATGTGTACCGTAACAAAACGGATTACTGACCTGTGAAGAGCAGTGGCATCGGACCGTCGTCGGGTGAAGAGAAATGCAATATCAGGGAATCTATCAACTGATTCATACTCATCGTCTTGTACCCCATAGGCCTACGGATTTCGTGCCACCAATATTATCTATGAGTCGGCATAAGCATTCAATGGCTGGGATACGACGCCCGAGATCTCGAAAGGCACAAAATCGCCATTGATCTCATCGCAGTTTGCCTTTCAGCGAACCATCCTGCGACACTCCCGTCTTTTCGGGAAGCGGAAGGCATTCAATCACGTGGTGTAATTCTATCACCCCTGAACAATAATCCTTTCGTTTGTCTCTCGCTGATTACCAAAGTCTCATTGGAGCCGCCACTGTATATTATATAGATGCCGATTAAGAAGGATCAATATACTCATTAATCCTTTTCATATGCTCCGAAAGTCCCGTTGACAGCTTACTGTCAGCAGCCTGTTAATGTTATCTGTCCTTGCCAAAGCGGGGGTTTTGTCAACCTCGGGATGGTTAGGCATTCTAATATGTCTCGTATGGGGTCCCTGAACATGGACCCTGATGATGGACGGAATGCTGTTCGAGACGGAGATGCACAGTCATTCATTTGAACGTGCCGTTGTGGCGATTGCAGAGAAGGGAATTTAAAATTTCGATGACGTTGGATTTTGGTGATTAGAACAGCACAAACGATGAAGACATCATCTTGAGAGAGTAACGGTAATATGCCATTAATACTCATTAGATTGATCAAAACGAAGATGATTCACTCCGTTCATCGACACTTTGAGTTGGCCATCAATATTTCGATAAGAATGGGTGCTTGTGCTTGCTCTTTGGGCTCTAGGATAGGCGAAGATGTTGATTATTGTCATTCGTGGTAGTATGGGAGAGAAATTGCGCAGACCTGACTCGAGTGAAGATAGGCTTCTTTATCATCGATTCATGATTCATTCTCAAAATCCGAGTTGGAGTCACTTCTGCTATGAGAGGTGAATGCAAAAGGAAGAGAAATACTAAAAGAGAAACTCCTTTAAATAAGATGAAAATACAATTCGAGATTGTGAAACTCGAACTGCGATATGGTTCTAATGGTTACCTTTATGATGCTCTCTGTGAAATGCCGATGATACTATATAGTTGACCTTCAAGGGCGAATGAGTGATGGTCACGTGTATATATTGCACAGACGAGACTCCACCTCCATTCTAATTTTCTTTCCAAGTTTCCTACATAGAGGCTGGAACTTCAAATGAAACACCGTCTGAGGAATATGAGGGGTCACCAGATGATCTTTGCATGAATTGTCCTGGCCCATGACTCCATAGGGAATAATTCGGATCATAATAATCTATGGTTATCGAAATGGCAAGAAAACAGCAAAGGAATTTTCGACAAGTCGTTCGCTGAGAAAGAGCGGAGTTTTTTAAACTTTGAAGCCGTTTATACTCTAATCATTGAGGGAAAAGCATGATTGAAACCAAGCCTTGGTGACTTTGACAGGTAAGACTCAGTACGTGCTCCACTATATCATCCGCAAAGCACTGAATGGAGACAGTATTTCGTTTTCGGGGACTTGCGGCTACATTGATGATATTGTCAGAGAATTAATGTTCCTATAAGGAGTTGTGACGGTGAAGTTATTGTCCATACAGATGTGGCTAAGATCGAATATGCTACAGAGGAGTGTTTCCAAAACTTTCTCGTCGCCAACAATACCTATCTAGGCTAGGCCTGCGAACGGGCTTCCCCACCACTGCCACCAAATTACTTCAAGTGAAGAAACACACAGTCATAGGGGATTCACAATTTTAAAGTTGCATGTTCCCAGACAATTGCACGGCCGCCAGGAGGGTCTGGAAACTCACAGCAACTAAGACTTTTTGAGTTATTGCTGCGATTTTGAGGCAGGGGGATCAGGACATTGTTCACATCCTGATAGCTCATCATGATATCGAAACAAGCTTAATTCTATAACCATGCCTGCTCGAAACGAGTAAGAATTCAATTGCTGCATCCAATTACCGGAGTTTCAATGAACCAGCTCTCTGGAGGGGCGAAGTCCAAACGCTCGAAGCATAAGCCTTTGAGGTGGAAAAGCAAAGATGAAAGATCTAAGGGGCTTATTTTCTTCACCCACAAGATCTGAGATCATCCCGTTGTAACCGCACACCCCAGTATTGTATGACCGACTAGGAAACTTTCTGCTTTGCCATTGGTTATCATTCATAATGCTAGTTCTTTGTAAGAGACGCTTTCATCCTTAGTGACTTCGTCCAGTTATCTTGGTAGAAGTATACATCTAAACAATCTAGTTCCTCACTTACTCGATAGCCATGGTAACAAACTGTGGTCAGATCTTCGATGTCTCGGAGTAGTATCACCAAACCTCGAGTGCAGATGTATGGCTTTGAAACGGTTATGGAGAGCATCTGGCCAAGCACACCAATGTAACTTCATGCTCAGCATCTGGTCTTTTCATTCAATCAAGCTTTCTTGACTGTTAGTAGTGGTCGAATTTTGTATAAAGAAGGTTGGATCTTCCATTGTTCTGTCTTTTTTTTATCATCAGCATCTTCAGCATCTTTTCTTCAGTTAACTTTATCTTTCAATCTTTCCATCTTGCGCCGGTCGCTTTAAAATTAATTTCACAAATCATCGTCTAATTCCAGCGTTTTTTCAATTTTATAACCAATCAACTTCATAACCAACAAACCACCTTCAAAATGCAATATACTTCAGCTATCCTTGTCATGGCCTTCGCTGCCACCAACGTCCTTGCTCACGGTCTCGTCACTGAGATTCAGGGTGCCAATGGTGTTAAAATGCCAGCTTTGTCAGGTAAGCTTTAAAATTTATTGAACTTGCTTCTAGCTTTTCCTTCTTCCTTCTCTAGCTTTATCTCACTAACATTTTGTCTAGTCGCCGATGGAACTCCTCGTGATTGCCCATCTCCCGGATGCGGTTCAGAGGCCGATACCTCCATCATCAGACCCAATGAGCTCGGTACTAACAGGGCTACTGCCCTTGGCCGTACCTCCACTGGTCCAGTTGACGCTTCCAAGATGATCTCCATGTTCATGGGAGGCAATGCCAACAGCACCTCCGCCAAGGCAGCCCGTGAGATTCACGCCGCCAACATGGCTCGTCGCTCCCTCGTTGTCCGTGCCGCTGATGGTGGCGCAAAGACTCCAAAGGGTACATCCGAGACTGGTGTCAAGGCTGCTGAAGGTGCCGGTGCCACATCTGGTATGCCCACTTGCGCCGATGATGGAACTGTTGATATGACATTCCATCAAGTCAATCAAGATGGTGCTGGACCTTTGAAGGCAATGGTTGACTCCACTTCCGGTGGAACCGACCCAGCTGCTTTCAAGATGGCTCAAGTTACCAAGAACGTCCCCGGTATCGGTATTGGTGGTCTTTCCGCCGCTCAAACCACCGATTTCCAGGTCAAGGTTCAAATGCCAGCCGGTATGACTTGCTCTGGCTCCGTCGGTGGAGCTTCCAATGTCTGTATCGTCAAGATGATGAACGATGCCATCGCTGGTCCTTTCGGTGGATCGGCCGCTTTCGTTCAATCCGCTGGTGCCAAGAAGCGCGCAATCGAGTACAACCTCAGCAAGCGCCGCTTTGCCCGCGCTATCGCAGCCGGATCTGCGTAAGCATCTTTAGTATGCTCGCGATAGTCGACAGTGGATAATGCGATTTGGAGGTGATACAGGAATATATGATTAATGGTTATTATTGGATATTGAAACTGGCTCGGAATTCCCTTTGTGTTTTATATTTTTCCTTGTATTGAATGGTAAACTCCTTCTGGCGACGGAGAAGGCAATCTGTGATTTTTTTTTCTCTTGAACTGGGGGAGGGGGTGGTCCTATAGATACTTTATCTTGAGGGTGGATTGACATACGCTCCTTTATTTATAGAAGTCTTTCCATAGATGCTGAGCACGCTCATTGTTAAATCTTAATTATGCTGATCAAAAAAAAAAACACTGGTCTTCCTTGTTTCTCAATGTGATTGTGATTTGATTGTGTTTTGGGAGTGATGAAATTTCGACTTTCCTTCTTTCCCTAATGCTTGGGATGGTTGTAAGACTTTCGAAAATGTCTACTTCTCTAGCACTGTTATATATATACATATATTACCAAAGTGATGAGTAGATAGATGCTTCATCGACCTAAGAAAAATGCCCATGCACTCTGCCCAAAATGACAATGGCATAGAGCAATCACTCATATATATATATCCAAAGTTCGTTACCCTGTCATTCAAACATATCTCATCGGGTCGCCTTGGTGCAGTTGGTCGACCACTGCGCTGTAATCATCTTCGGGTGAGTGAGAATGTCCCTGATAACAGTGACATCCCGGAGTTGCTGTTCTTATAAAATCTTGTTTCGCCAGGATTTTCCCACGTGCCTAGACGCGCCTAAATTTGGTTTTTGCCATTTTGTTCGTTGGGTTTTTTTCTGGATTTTTTGTTCTGGATTCTCTTGTCTGTTGGTTTTGGGAGGGGTGGAGGTGAATATGCACGAGATAATGAGTGGAGGGGGAGAAAGTCGGGTTTGGGATTATAGATTCACATATTGGGTTTGATATATTATCTAGAAAGCGTGAAGTTTTGTTTCTCTGTGAGAGTTCTGGAAAGGGTTATTAAGGATCTTGAGTTATTGACTAATTTTTGCTGATATTTTTTTGTTGCCGCTCGTGGTTTCTTGCAATTCTTTCTAAAGGAGGTGATGGTGGAAAGGAGGAAGGATACATTTCCTCTGCGCATCTACTCTATCGATATCACATCAAATTTTGAAGCCTTTATACATCTCAATAGCGTAGTAATAGATATCATCAGGTTTTGACATTGACACTTGCATTTCTATTGAGTGTTAGATACGAAGGAAGTCATGTGGTAGATATATAATAAACAAATATATATCCTCGCTTCACCCACTTCCCTGCTTCCCCATCCCATTCATCCCTTTTTGGCTTCACTCCATCAATGCTCCCAATCCATGGATCCTCTATTCAGCACCCACAAAATAAACCATACAAAGCAAATGGCCGCCATATCATCAAACGGTTCTTATTGCATTATGAACAACAGTTTAAAATAATCTAGTCCGCTTATATTTCAAGACCGGTATAAGATCAGACATCTAGATCTTGCTTGCTAAGAGATTGGTCTCGAGACGATAATCGAGTAATGATTCGGTTTAATTGGATCAATCGTTGGATGTTAAACATGAAATATTGAACGTTTGATGTGATGTTGCGTTTGGCTTAAGCTTGGATGTAAATATCGGGTGATGTTGAGAAAACACCCACACGTGATCACGAGAACGTTTGCGTGAAACCTTGTGTTCGGATCATCCTTGCAATCTTGTTTGTTTGTTTACATGACAGCGCAGAAGCTTCATGCGACGAAGGATATTCAAACGGCGTACCAGCAATTCGACATCAATTATCATATGAATACACTTTCGAGTATTCACAGGGTTCCACATTCAACAATCGCGTTTTGAACCAGCAAGAATGGACGCAGATAACCTGCGCACCGCATCTCTATACATTAACAACCAGCTTCTTTCTCGAGGACTACTACGAAATGGGCAATCGATTGACTTTGCGCGTCCGCATAAATCGGAAGAGGGGCTAGATGTTACCATGGGGAAGATAATGAGTGTGGTTAACGATTTAATTTTGAGGAGAGATGTAAGTAGTGCAAGCGCATCTCGAGACTCGAATTGTCAAATGGAATTAAAAAAAATTGACGGAAAGTTGATAGCGCGATTCCCAACAACGGGAAAATCTTACTCAAACAATCCGCGCTCTACGCGCAGATGCTTTACGATCAACTACTGATACGGAGCGGCTCACGACGAAGAACACCGAATTGCAACGGAAAGTTGGGATAGCAGATGCGACAGAACGGGCCTTGAAAACACAACTAAGGAGTGCGGAGCAGGCAGTTAGGGGATTGAAGGAAGACATGGCGAGGATGAAGGTCTTAGTCGGTCAAACCAGGGCGCAGTGTGCGAATGAGGTCAGGAAGAAGGAAAGAGTCATCGAAGGAATGAAGAAGCATGTTGGAGAAGGTGGGAGAGCAAGGGGTAGCGGGAAAGCTGTTGGTGTTGCGACTATCAACGTTGTCGCTGGAGTTGGGGGTGACAATGGAAGCGGTGCAGGAATGGGCACAGATGATGAGGGGTATGACTTGAGAATGGAGACAAACGAATTTTTAACCGAGCTGGCCAGAGGGCTAAGTGATGAGAATGAATTGTTAGGGGGATTGGTGAGAAGGACTATTGAAACATTGAGGACTATATCTGGCTGTGAGAAAGAGGAGGAACAAGAAGGGGGATGGTAGTACAAATGGAGGGCTCTTATGAGCATCTCGCTTCTGAGATGGAGTTCGTAATTGAGCATCTACGGACGATTTTGACAAACCCATCATTTGTTTCACTTGAAGAGGTGGAAGTTAGAGAGGAGGAAATAATAAGATTACGAGAAGGTTGGGAAAAAATGGAGTCTAGATGGAAGGATGCTGTTCAACTGATGGATGGATGGCGCCATCGAATGGCTAGGAGTGGTCAAACCGTTAATATCGAGGAATTGAAGATGGGATTAAGCCTGAGTCCATTCAAACCTACTGCAGAGCCCAATTACGAAGTCCTTCAGTTATCTATAGTCGAAGAAGAAGACGAAGACGAGGATGAGGATGAGGGCGATACACAAGCAGATATTGATGCCATGGATGATTCAGGAATCGGTGGCCATGCGGAGCCAGAATTTGATGACGAGGAAGATTTAAGCGATGCTGAGTCTAGCATGTTTGAAGAAGAACCCGAGGAAACAAAGGAAGAAGAAATAGAAGAGGAAGAAGAAATAGAAGGCGATGAACAAGAAGACTATGATGATGTCACTGATGATCAACAACAATCGGCTGATATCACATTTGATACAGTATCGTCTCTGCCAGGGGCACCGCCTCAAATGTCGCCTCTTCGTGAAACAACAAATGGGAACCGAGGCAGTTCTCCAAGACTAAGCCCCAAAGGGTTTACTACTATTGTGGAAGAAAACACTTGGGATCTCTTACAAGTCGAGCAATCTTCATCTCATCCAAAACCTATGTCAACCCGACACCTAAACCTCCCCCAAGAAAGAAAAGAAAGGGGAAGAAATACAAGTTTCTGTTCCATCCAGAGACGAACCTCCTCTTCTCAAAACCCCTACCCCGACACTCTCCGCGCATTCCTCAACTAGGTCCTCAGCTGTAAGAGAAACCAGATCCTCGGCTGCAAGAGCAGCCTCAGCTAAAAAACCTGTCCGCTCAACCCCCAAACCCAAAGCGACCCCGAAAGCTCAACTCCAGCCCCCTAGGTCCGCGACTCGCTTACCTCGACCACCCGTCATACCGCCTCAACAAAGTCCTCTCACTATGGCCAGTATAGCCGCGAAACTCGCCGCCTCGGAGCGAGAAGCAGATGCTGCAAGAGTAAAGGCTAAATTAAAGGCTGCAAGGGCGGGGCGCAACGCTGCTTCTAGTACCAACATTATTACCCCACGATCTAAAAGCCCAACTAAGAAAAGAGAACCGGAAGCTACAAAGCTAATGCCTCCGCCTTCTTCACCAGTTAAAGAGGAACCTGTCAAAGGCGGCAGCGGGAGTACTGGTAGTGAGACAATGAAAAGTCCGGAAAAGGACTTGAGCGCTGTGTCAAGTAGAAAGAGAAAACTGAGAGCAAGCAGGGATAGAGATCATGGAAGAGCAGCGAGGAGAAGGAGCACTTTAAGTCCATGGGAACTGGAAAGTTTGATTTCCGGCGGAGTGGGATCTCCAAGAAAGGAGGAATGATGTGCAAAACCAGGCATATGTGAGGCGTCCCGGATTTGAGCGTTTTTTAATTCTTGACTCATGAAGTTATGAACGTAAATTTATTTTACCGAGAAAAATGGATGGCTTTTGTTTCCTAATACCAATTCTTGATGCTGTATGTATGTATGCGTGCGTCAGAGGCGCTTTTTGAGGGGTCGAATACCTAATCTACGTTCCATTATTCTTTATCTTATTTCATAGCATGGCGTTGTATATATACATCCATCCATGTCTAAATATACAAGATACCCAAACACCTCTCTGCACTCACAGTTTCCCTCAAGCTCTTCCCTTCCCCATCAAATTATAACTTCAGTTCCCTGCTCTTCGCCTTCACCTTCCCTCCAAATACAATCGGCACTTTCGGATGATCCCCACTCAACTCCAAACTCGTAATCCTCTCCAATTCCTCCACAGCCTCATACGCCCGCCCCAACTCTACCTTCAAACGTGCGAAACCCTGCGGCTCTAGCAGCTTTTAGATTCTCCCCTATGTCATCGAGGAACAGTATATCAGAAGGGAGAAGCGGTGCAGAAGACGGATTTTTGGAAGCGTGAGTGGAGCGTAGCGTATTTAGGGCTAGGGCGTAGATTTCCGGCGATGGTTTGCGCATGTGCACGTGTGCCGAGGATATGAAGGCGTCGAAGAGGGTGGGAATGAAGGGGTGCGGTGTGGAGTAGGGGTGGGAAAGGGGGAAGATTACGGTGTTGGAAAAGGCCGGCTAAGGTGTATTTTTTGGAGGCGTGCAGGTTTTGGAGGCAGGGGTACATCCTTTTTCGGGGTTAGTTGGGGGTTGAGGGTTGGGTCTCTGACTCTGAAGAGTGAAGTTCGGGGTGTGAGAAATGAAAACAGATATAGACGCACCAAGGATCAAGCTCCTTGAGTGATCCATCATAGACCAGAACAGGGCTTCGCCGTCGATTTGTGGTATAGGTGGGACTTCGGCGGGGAGAGAATGTTTTTCTCGGATGGATTTGTAGAAGGTGCTCCAGAAGGAGGGGTTGTGGAGGTCGCTGGTGAAACCGGAGAAGAAGGACTGGTCTAGGTTGATTTCGCCACGCTCGAGACGATGCCTGGGTGCGGGTAGGGTTAGGAGCGGGATTTAGAATGGGGATGGGGACGGGATAGATGGTGGATGGGCGAAGGAAAATTATAAGATTGTGAAGTTTGGGTGTACTTCTTGCTGTATGGAGATATAGAGGAATTGGCGTATAAGATTGAAGCGAGAGTATGAAGCTCTGCTTAGAACCTCTTGGATTTATTACGTGTGCCTTACTTAGAAGCTCCTAGAATGGAAATTTGTGCATGAGAGTAGTAACTGGAATATCAACTCACCAGAATCCATTTGGTTTATTGCGAGAAATCGAGTAGTTGACCCAGCCTGGAGGTATATTGTTGGCTCTCTCAAAATCGAGAATTGCTTGCATGGGAGAAAGAACCTGGGAGGAGTCAGGGGTTGTGTAAGATAAAAATAGCTCATGTCATGTAGAACAATATGTATGGTTGCTACGAAGATATCACCTCACTAGAGGCTTGTCATCCTCCCCCTCAAATTATAATACACTTCCAGAAGGACACCAATGAAACTTTTCGTCAGTATCTTTCACTGTAGATACCGAAAATCTTTATCGGAAACAAAAGCTTCTCCATGATATTGAATCTCGTAATTCTAAGCTGTGCATCTGCCGGTTTCCCAATGTGTAATCCCGCCATGAAACATGAAGAGCGATTGATTACTAACACAAACACCTCCGATATCAAACAATATCACTTTCGGTTGCTTTTCTGAACTCATTATAGTCTCGATGCTCTCTAAAACAAAATTTATATGATAGTCTTCTTGTGACATTGGAAATGAAGATGTTCTAGTAGAACTGATCTATCGAATTCATAGACCTCGGCATCCAGTATGCTTATCTAATAATATATGCCGAGGATCACCCGTAGAATCAACTAATCATCGTTCACTATATTGTATATTGAAATTCGCGCGCGTCCATAACTTTCATGATCACCTCACATAGACAACTACATGTTTTTGGTCCAAAAATTGTATTAGGTGAGCAACATGCCTCCTACTTATGATGAAGAGGAAGGAATGGGTCCTTTGGAAAAAGGACGGTATCGTTACCAAAAAAAAGAACTATCAAGGCGCATTATTGGCTTTCACAGAGGTATGTCTCGACAGCACGTGCCGGCCAGTTATCTCGTCCTTTGAAATATCCAAATATTGCAAATTTCAGATGGCTAACCTTGTGGATAGGCTATCAAACTTAGTACTGATCATTTGTTACTCACTGCTTTGGATCATCGAGCTGCTACATTTTGAGAAATTGGATCTATTACAATCAGCTCTCAGAGATGCAAAGGAAATGCTTGAACTGAAGCCAGAACTTTCCAAGGTGAGTTGGTCGTCACTTCGACAATCTTAATTTGTTACTGATTAAAGTTCTAGGGATACCTTCGATGTGGAAAAATTCTACAGCTCAAAGGAGAACACAAACTGGCCTTGAAAATATACGAGCGTGGCCTTGGAAAAGTCAATGTTGGAACTGACAAAGACCGCGTGGTAAGTTCTATTGTTCTCAACGGAGATCTACTAATTTTTTGACATATTGAGTGAAGACTCTCCAGTCCATGTTCAACAAATTGCAAAAGTCACAAGCACCTAGGAAAACACTAGATCCACTCTCATACCTACCCTTCGAACTAGCAGAAACGATAGTCAAAGAACTTAGCATACGAGAGCGAATGTATGCCTAGTAAGAACTCCTTATAGATAATGGCTAACTATCTGAAGGGTTTGCTTGAGTGTCAGTAAGTCATGGAAACGACTATTAGAATCTTCTCATAACCTTTGGACCACTCTCGATATTACCTGCACAAGAAAGAAACTCTCTCAGAAGGCTTTGAGGGCATATTTGAAGAGATCAAACTACACTATCGGTGAAGCTAGGATCAGGAATAGCTCCATAGAATCAGCCAAATTTCAGTATCTCATTAGAACTTGTACGAAGTTGCAACGCCTTGAAATATTCGGCGGTGATCCTGTAGGAGAAAGCTTGACTTCGGCTCTTTCGCTGGCAAAGTCACTGCAATATCTGAAAGTATCATGGGAATGTGTAATCAGTTTCCCTTCTGCCCTTGAATCGTTACGGCATGTCCAAGCAACAATCGTGGAAGCGACATTCGGAGATATCCACTATTATGTTCCTTCGAATTCGTGGACATGGCCAAGGTTAGAAAACCTCCAGACTTTACGTATCGATAGCCGTAATCGTGATGGTATACTTTTGGTGAGAATACCAAACCCATGTCTGTTCTACGCCCCCATATATAATAGTTCTAACCTCTACAATAGAAAAACTTAATTGGTTCTATTCCCAAGATTAAAACCTTATCGTTAAAACGATTTGACTTGGAAGGTGTAGTGCCGCTGGATTTACGCGAGCTCCAAGGACTAGAAGATCTTGAACTCATAGATTGCGGTTTGAGAAGACTCCCGTTACTTCCCTTGACGCTCAAACGCCTTGTTCTCAGGGACAACCTGCGCTTGTTTGATCAGCAAGAAAATACTGTTCCTCTTTCATTACTGGAGACTTTCAACTGCGATAGCACCGGACTCAATGATGAAACAGTCGTTGCCGTTATCAAGAATGCCCCCAATCTCAAACACTTGCACATGGGAAGTCGACTTGTTGGAGATTATATTGCCGCTCACCAAAGTTTTCCTTTATGTGAAAACATTGAAGAACTATGCGTGAGCTACTTACCATATGAGGAAAAGGATTTTATAAACTTGATCAGTAAATGCCCAAATCTTAAAAGACTTGATGTTAGCGGCACAAAAGTCACCGGCATTGCCGTGAAGCATTTTGTCGGCCAAGGGGTTACCTGGATTGACTTACAGGTATGTGATAAGGTCAGCCCTGACGCCGTTGAATACGCGCGTTGGAAGGGCGTCGAAGTCATATTCAGCTTTAGCCGTAGACCCCAACCAAGTTGGAGAGAACAAGTGGGTGGGTTATTATGAAATAAGGGGGTGGGGATTAATGGGATTGCAACACATGATGTCGCGGACTTTCTGTTTACGAACATGGCAATCCATAAAACTCTTTGAATTTCAATCGTGCCTCTGTCGTGAAAATGCAGGCGTCATATGGACTTGTCACAAGCTACCCTCTTGAATTATGCCAAGTATGCGAATGAGTAAATCCACCATATTAGAGCCTGATACACATGTAATATAAATCCCACTCACTCACTACTCACGAATCAACTCATTACCTGTAATCCTCAATGAATCAGATATAACAACGTCAACCGAAGCAAGCAAGCAAGCATATAACCATCAATACATATCGAGAAAGATTCAATACTCCATTCTTCCCCGAATTAACATTTGAAATCCTCACTCCCCTCTATCACCATAGTCCTCCTCCTCCTCCTTCTTCTTTCTCCTCCTCTTCCCTCTCCAAACCAACCCTGAGTCTCCAGTCTCCAATCCCTAATATGGAAAATCCCCCACGTGCACTCGCTTATACCTACCTACCTACCTACCTACCCACCCACCTCCTTATATACTCTACATGTCAAAAATGAAAAGTAGGTAGGCAGGCTACCTACCGACCGGTAAGTACTCGTATTTAGAATCTCTTATATATGTATATGTATATATATGATTATTCGTTCTTTCCCCCATTTCCTTCCTTCCTTCCTTCCTTCCTTCCTTCCTTCCTTCCTTCCTTCCTTCCTTCTTTCCTTCCTTCCTTCTTTTCAATCATGCATCTGTACAGTAAACCCATCAAAGTATGCACCGTGTAAAACCCAACAAGCAAAAAGCAAAAGGCAAAACACCATGCATTGATTTCTAGCTTTTTCTCATGTCCCTCATAAGAGGCCAAGGAATCAATAATCTATATTCTGTGATGTATAATGTATAGTCGATTTTGATTCAAGGTTGGAGGTTCTCTTTTTAGGTGGTTAGGTAGGTAGAGAGGGTCAAACTAGAGGTTAGGGGTTCGTTTATTGTGGATTGTGGATTATTCAGTATACTTTCCCACCTTCGGAATATACAGGTAAGGTATTTTGATGGAGGCAGGGTAGGGTGTGTGTAATACCGTGTTTGGATGGATATTGACTGATAAAGGATCGGCCCAAGTTCAGAGACAAGTATGATTTCCTAGAATGAGAATTTATCCTGTCCTGTCCTGTCCCATCCCATCCCATCCCATCCCATCCCATCCCATCCCATCCCATCCCATCCCATCCTATTCCTTCGTTCAGAAGGGCAAGCCAAGCAAATCCGAATCCTAGGCATTGATC
The DNA here is from genome assembly GCA_003260565.1 of Monilinia fructigena. Classification (NCBI taxonomy): domain Eukaryota; kingdom Fungi; phylum Ascomycota; class Leotiomycetes; order Helotiales; family Sclerotiniaceae; genus Monilinia; species Monilinia fructigena. The sequence goes on from QKRW01000074.1 coordinate 24,064, forward strand.
CCATGCAAATATCCCACTCACTATTCATCTTAGATATCAACTCATCCAGGTCCCCGCCCCCTTCGCCCCTCTCCCCTCCCCTCACTGCAAATTAACAAACAACCCCCCATCCACCAAAAGCCCACTCCCATTAACATACCCACTCAACTCCGCGGACGCCAAAAAAACCGCCGGCCCCGCCAGATCCGCCGGTTCCCCTGTCCGCCCCAGCGGAATCCTCCCTTCCATATATGTCCTCTTTTCCTCATCTTTCAAATCCTCCTCATTCAGCTGCGTTCTGATGGTTCCTGGCAGCAGCGCATTACATCGGATGCTGTACTTACCCAGCGCGCATGCCATACTCTGCATGAGGGAGAGAACCCCCGCTTTTGTCGGCGTATAATGCGTTTGCTGTGCGCCACCCACCAACGCCGAGATAGACGAAATAGCGATGATGGAACCGCCGGGGGGAGACTGTGAAGACATCTGGCGGGCAGCAGCCTGGGAAGTGTAGAAGGCGCCGTCGAGGTTGGTACGAACGGTTTGGGAAAAGAGGTCTGGCTGTAATCTTTTTTTTTTCGGTTCTCGCGTTAGCATCTTCGCGTGCGACTCTTTCCCCAAGGTTCACATTGTCCGTTTGCCTAACCTCCAAACTAGAAAATACTCACTCCAGAAATTCCGCAAACCGACATACCCCCGCGTTACTAACGAAGACGTCTAGACGTCCCCATTTCTGCACCGCGCTCTCCACTAACTCCTTTCCCGTCTCGGGCTTACTCACGTCTCCCGGAACATCAATTAAGGACCCCGCATTTGGATCTTCCCGAAGAAGCGATTTGGCCTCTGCGTGCAAAGATTCTAGATGTAGGGTATCAGATGGGATATTGAGATGGTTGACTGCTACGTTACAGCCCTGACGAAGATAGAGGAGGGAGATCGCGCGGCCGACTGTGGAGCGGGGAGAGGATTAGTTTGGGGGGGGAGGGGGATGAGGGATGGAGGACGAACTCCCAGTTGTTCCACCTGTTATTGCGGCCGTTTTGCCGGCGAGAAGATGCACGCCTTTGAGACTCATTCTTGGGAGTGAAGGTTTGAGAGATATATCTATGATGTATGTAGTATATCATCAGATATTTTAGATATCAAAGAAAAGATATCGGAGAGAAATGTATCGTTAAAGCTAGAATGGTGTAGATATCTTTGATGAGTATACTCGTATGTGTAATGAGATGGCGGTTTCTTACAGATTATAATGTAGAGTATGAAATCAAGAAGGTCTTCAAAAGGAGAACAGTATTAATAAAATAAGGAGTATCAAATTCAATCAATCAATATTGTTGCACTCGTGTTTTCATCGCGTTGCATTCGTTACCTAGCTACCAAATATTGAACCCTTGTCAACAAGTGGAAGGTCCCCGCGATTCGGTTTCTCGATGTAAAGACCACCGAAGCCGAGTGTTGGTTCAAAAATGTGGGGTAAACCGTCCACATACACATGCATGCTCTCATCTCGTTGTTTAATTGCCAAGGTAGTATATGTTATTGTGCACAATCGTCTAAAGAAATCGAAATGATGATCTGAGTAATTTCTAAATCATGTAGAAAAAAGAGAAGATGGTATTGCATAAATAAATTAAAGACTAGATAATAATTTTTTTGGCTAAAATCCAATCCTTCCACGCTATGAAGTTGACAAATCTTTGATTTCTTCCACCACTCCATTCACAATACCCTGATCTGCAGGCTTCTTCTGCTCAGCTGCTGGCTGACCAAGAGGTCTCTCTGGATTAGGCGTTAATAGGTATTGAGCGGGAATAAGTCGTGCTGCCGGGTTAACTGTCAAACCAAAACCCGGCTTGTCAAGTTGTGAAACGTCGAGGTATCCTTTCACGGGGATTGGTTCATCCAAGAATAAATCTCCAAAGACTGGTAGAACACTCTTCCCATCCGGGGAATTTGCAAGGTACTCTTGGAATGGACAATTTGTCTGAGAAACCACAAAGTGGTAACTATAAGGTCCACTTGCATGTGGTACTACTGGAATATCATAAGCGGCTGCCATTGCTGCAACTTTGAGCAACTCGGTCATTCCACCAAGCCACATAACATCTGGTTGAATGATATCGAGATTTCGACCTTCGATAAGCTTTCTAAAACCATATCTCGAGTATTCATGCTCACCGGTAGTGAACTTGAGTTGTGGGTGCGCTTGTTTGATTTGCGCAAAACCGTCAGTGTCATCTGGAGACAGACACTCTTCCCACCAGTTGATATTTAAGTCTTTGCAAGCTGCAGCAATCTGAATTGTGTATGGAACGTTGAGACTCATATAACAATCGACCATGAGTGGAAAATCAGGGCCCACACTTTCTCTGTGCTTTTTGAGGAATTCAACGTTCTTTTGGAGTCCTTTGTGTCCCTCCTCTGGGCAATATGGCAATGGAACTTTAGCACCCCAGAATCCCATGGCTTTTGCAGCAGTAGGCTCGGGGCCTGTGCAATAGAAATCTAGCCTCTCTCTTGTAGCTCCTCCAATTAATTTATACACCGGCTCTCCTCTGATCTTTCCCAGTAAATCCCAGATCGCTAGGTCAATAACTGAGATAACCGCAACTGGAAGTCCTTTTCGGCCATAAAACATTGATCCTCTATACATTTGTTCAAATAGGTGGTTGGTATCTCTTGGGTCGGCACCGATGAGGAATCTTTCGAAATGTTGGTGTACTAACCAACATGCTGGCGGACCTGAGAACATATGGTGAGCTTCGGCCAGAGAGAAGGGGCAATTTACTAGTTACCTCCAAATCCGGTAGCAAATCCAACTGTCCCATCTGATCCTTCTATTTCAACGCAAAATGAACCCAGCACATTGATACCCCAACTTGTTCTCGAAGCTCGATAATTTTCCCATCTTGACATAGGTGTAGAAATAGGTGTATCGATCAACCTAAAGTGAATCAGTACGAACCATGGGATAATGAGTTGTTGGATAAATTTACCAATGACCCCCTTTAACATTGTGATAATCTCCTCCAGATCCAACGCCATCCACAACAAAGGTTCGGATGGCTTTAATGGAGGGGAAACTACGAGCTGATGAAGAAGCCATGATGATACGGATGAAAGGATGAAAGGTATTGACTGCGCCAGAAAAGCGAATGAAGGGAAGTAAATAGTCAGATTAAAAAGGCGGATTGGTATTTACCGTTCAATTATGATTGATGGACAGTCAGGTTACTTTGTAGCTCCCATGAGAGACACCTTGGCGGGGTGAATTGTTGTCTTCAAATAAAAGCCGGGAGAATATCGACCGAGCTACTGCTGGTACGGAATGCTAATTCATCAATCTCATCCATTATTCTAGTCATGATCTTTGTATACCTAATAGACAAGTCTGACCATAAGCTTGAGAAAGTATTGATTGTATCTTGGCATTGAAAACATTATTGTTGTGCATTTTATGTCGAAGGAGTCATTTCGAGTGATTTTGTGTGTAATAGATGAAGTTGGTAGATGAAGTTTGAAGGGTTCGGAGGATTTTCTGTATCCAATCAAGCACAAGTATGATTGATGGCTGTGATGATTGAGTACAGGAGATTTACGACTGTAGTATCTACAACCTAGTAGGTATATATAGAAAACAACGATTCCTACCTATGCATAGGTATCTAACCTTGACTATAATTTCCACCAAACCTCATCACTCATGACTCCTGAGGTCATCTCTAATCACTTTTATACATCGTGCAGTCAATTAGCAGCTGCAGTAAGGTATCCATAGATATAGATATAGATACGAGCTACATAGTAGATACTCTTCCTGTAGCTGGGTAAGATCTTACAAAATGCACATGCCAAGTCACGTAGATGGGAGATAGATGCGTTATATCACATGTCGATATTAATATTTACTTACCATGTGCATATGGATAAACATCTAATAGTCTACAAAGTATCTATTGGTGCCCGTGGACTCAATTGCTCCATTGCTCCATTGCTGCTCCATTGCTCCATTGCTGCTCCATTGCTCCATTGCTCCATGACTCCATGACTCCATTACTCCATACATAAGAGAGACCTTGAGCATTCGATCATTTGCTGAGTAATGATGCTTTACTAATAACTAATAATCGATCGAGTCAGCTGGTACAGTACAACAATCGTAATCTGACATAATCTTGCATTGCCCTAGTTGGGAATGTTACGGCTACCCCACAAACGCTCAATTAAATCCCTGTTATTATATCTTTATCTCAAAAATTTATATTGAGAAAAAAAAGCCCCCCATTGCATTGATCGATGGGTGGGATCAACGCGAGCTGGAGAGGAGAAATAATATCATTACATTCATTGCATCAATGGAAAATCATTCATCAAACTACTTCAAGGATATCCAACTCACGAATATCAATACCCGTGGACAGCATTGATCTTTCCCCATACAGTAATATAATATCATTTTCAACCACATCTACTCACGTGCCCTCCCACATTCTCTTCAATTTTTCTTATCTCTCTTTATTAATTCTCTAGACTTCCAAGGTTCTTTTCAATCGGCCTTTTATTTTACCAAGCTTAAGTAATTATTATATTATTATTATTATTATTATTATTATTATTATTATTATTATTATTATTATTATTATTATTATTATTATTATTATTATTATTATTATTATTATTATTATTATTATTATTATTATTATTATTATTATTATTATTATTATTATTATTATTATTATTATTATTATTATTATTATTATTATTATTATTATTATTATTATTATTATTATTATTATTATTATTATTATTATTATTATTATTATTATTATTATTATTATTATTATTATTATTTATTATTATTATTATTATTATTATTATTATTATTATTATTATTATTATTATTATTATTATTATTATTATTATTATTATTATTATTATTATTATTATTATTATTATTATATTATTATTATTATATTATTATTATTATTATTATTATTATTATTATTATTATTATTATTATTATTATATTATATATTATTATTATTATTATTATTATTATTATTATTATTATTATTATTATATTATTATTATTATTATTATTATTATTATTATTATTATTATATTATTATTATTATTATTATTATTATTATTATTATTATTATTATTATTATTATTATTATTATTATTATTATTATTATTATTATTATTATTATTATTATTATTATTATTATTATTATTATTATTATTATTATTATTATTATTATATTATTATATTATTATTATTATTATTATTATTATTATTTTTTATTATTTTTATTATTATTTTTTCTCATTCTCATTCTCATTCTCATTCTCATTCTCATTCTCATTCTCATTCTCATTCTCATTCTCATTCTCATTCTCATTCTCATTCTCTTTCTCATTTCATTCTCATTCTCATTCTCATTCTCTTTTCTCATTCTCTTTCTCATTCTCTTATTCCATCCATTTTATTTCACGTGCTAAGAAAATAATAATATTGGCCCACCTCCTCGCTCATTTAATACCGAGCTTTCCCTTCTTGTTCGTTCCCATCTTCACCGAGACTTTGGGGATAGGATCGGTAGGTGGGTTATCAATATTATCATTTTGTTATCGGCATTTTGTTTCGGCGATCGCGAGCTATGGATAACCAACAACAATCACCAAGAACCTCTCTACGTTCAGGTGCCACTCAACCCGAGAGTGATGGAGACAATGATCAATTTTATAGCGGGGAGGAGGATAGTATCGATGCAAATGGCGATGGTCCTCGCAAGAGGCAACGTCGGCCAATGTCAGTCTCGTAAGGAATTATGTCTCATAATCATTCTTTAACAAATGGCCCTGATATTAAGGTCGATGAGGATTGGATGCGATGAGGATTCATCCAATCCTCTTCCGGTCAAGAAACCGGAAGATGACCCCCCAACTAATGATACAAAATTTGTTGGAAATGATTGGCTGATATTTTTGTCGAAGGTGTGTGAACTATGTAAGCAAAGAAAGGTACGTTGTATCAGGTCATGATTTTTTTGGAAACTCTTGGTGGAAGATTATCAGGGTTTCTCTCCATACCCTGGTGACAATTCATCAAACGCATATACGAGACCACTAAAAGTATGCGTGGATTGCATAGAAGAAGTATCTTCGTGTGACTCAAAAGAGTATCGAAAATGCACTCCTAATGTCTACAAGTTGCTCTGTCAATATCTTCATTGATCTAACTCTGATCCGAATAGGTTAAATGTGATCGCGGTCAACCATCGTGCGGATGGTGCAGCCGCAATGGCGCAGTATGTGAATACAAAGAGCGCAAGAAACCTGGCTTAAGGGCTGGCTATGGTAGAGAATTGGAACAAAGATTGGATCGACTCGAAGAGATTCTTACGCTCACATGCTCAGATCTTGGAATCATCTTTTAGTCATAATAGCAACAGTATACCCAATAGTGTTCCGAGTGATCACGATACTCCGCAAAAGTATCCATAGCTTCAGACAGAATGAAGGACTCTCTTCTCACCGTGGAGGTCATGTTCCTAGAGCCGAGACGGCTCTGTTTCTTCAGAAGCCTTCGACTTTATGGTCAACAAACTACATCCATGGACTTTGGAAATCCAATGCCTCCTACTCCTTCGATGCCATCTATTCATGGTGATATCTTTCATCAGCAGCAGCAACAACAACATACACCCGGGTCACAGGGATCACATTTATCTATGGAAATACAACAACAAAATCACTCAATACCAACCAATCAAGTACCAGAATTTTACAATACCAATCAACCGCCTTTGCAATCACCTAGCTTGAACATAAACGCAGAATCCAAATGAAGTATCTTCCGATTATGCGCTACCACCGTATGACCTTCTATATGCGCTAGTTGACCTTTACTTTAAGTTTGTAAATACTTGGTGTCCAATATTACATCGAAAATCTACACTGGATTCCTTATTCGGTCCATCTGCTTTAGATGAAGCCGATAAGATACTTTTACATGCTATTGTAGCTACTACTTTAAGGTTTTCCACAGATCAGCGACTGACTGAAGAGAGAAGACGACATTATCATGACATATCTAAACAAAAAGTCTTGCTTTATGGGCTAGAAAACTCGTCTGTCAAAGCTCTACAGGCGTTTGGTAATTCTGGCTTTGGATCTAGTGGGCAGTAGCAATGGTCCACCTGGATGGAACCTATTAGCCTTGATAACTCGTTCAGTCGTTCAATTAGGACTTGCTGTAGAAACTACTTCCTTTTCTGTTTCGCCAAATTACCCTTCAATCTACACACTTCGAGCGATGGTCTTACCAGAGCCCGAAAATTGGATTGAAGAGGAATCTCGGAGGCGTCTATTTTGGATGGTATATCTCTTGGATCGATATGCCACGATTGCGACCGCTTTTTGAATTTGCCTTGGATGAAAAGGAAATTGACAGAGCTCTACCTTGTCGGGATGATCTTTGGAATAAAAATCAACCTGTGGAGACTAGATGGTTTTCGAACGAGCGAACGAACGGAGTACGATATTGAGAAAACCAGAGAATCTTGGCGCATTCTCATATTATATCGAGATTCTTGGTATCCTATCGAGAATTCACAAATTTTTGAAAAAGCCAGTAGATATCAGTGCCCTGTCCGATGTCGAACAATGGCAAGGCGAATATCGAGAACTTGACAATATGCTCACTTCATGGAAATTCAATCTGCCTGGCGATTATGGGAAATATGGCCAAGCTTTTTCAACCAGGGAGCAATAAATCCATCAATTGTGGCTGGGTTATGCTACACGCGACGTACCATACAGCAGTAATACGACTTCATTCATCGGCTGCCTATCCAACGACTAGATCGCCTATTTTTACTCCCTCGATATAGTGCAAGTCAGCGTTGTCATGGAGCTGTTGAGAATATTGCTGCCTTAGGAGAGTACGTACATATTTGACTTCAATTGCCTTACCAATGAGCTCTGCCCCCAGAATCCCAATAAATGACTCAATTATCTCAACCCCCTCCCTCCGGTTGTTTGCAACAAACATGTACATCGTGAACAACATCACTAACAAGAACATTAGATACGTGGTCCAAAATGGTATGCTTACAAAATTAGGCCCACCATTTGCGTTCACGCTCTGGGTCGCTGCTCGATTACTTCTCGTCCATGGCTCAACAATAGAACACAAAGTTGAGCCCTCAAATCCAATTCTTCGTTGACACCCTGCGAGAAATGGGTAACTACTGGCTTGTAGCAGAACGTTACACAACCATTCTTCAACGTGTACTTGACGAACATCACGATAGCGAGCGAGCCGCTAGTACAAATGGAGAGCGGGTAACTCCATCCTCTGTTAAAATCCTAGCAGATATGAGAAGATGTGCATATGATCTAGATTTCTTAATCTCAAGACAACCCAAACATGTGGGGCTTTCTCGAATGCCAAGTATTACTCCAGCCAGAACACCAGCGCCAAATGAGTTGGAATATTTGGATGTATTCGATTTTTTTCAATGTCCCGAGATTGCCTGTTGTTCCGGGGATCCTTTGAGTAGTTCAACCCAGGGCACTGGTGGGAATGGTGGGAATGGGGTAGGCGACCTTCAGGTGTCCGAGATGGGGAATGGGACAAATGTGTTTAATATTACGAATTTCACGATGGATGCTAATTCGGATTGGTTTATTAAGAATTTGAAGCATGGGATTGAAGGAGGTCAGAATAGTAGTTGAGGTGGGGAATTTGAGGGTCATGGGAGAGATGAGAAGGCAAAAAGTGTGATTCATTTATAGCTTGAGCTTTCAGCTTTGTTATTGCTATAGTACCATCCAGACACAGTTAGGTACCCATGATTTTTTATTGGATACCGACCGCACATGATTGAATGTGGATGAATGGATGAATGGATGAATGGATGAAGTGGAGTATGGATAGGGTAGGAAGGATATCCAGGAACAATAGGAAGCGTGGACCGGAGAATAGGAAGTGGGAAGGAAGAATGAAAAGAATAAAAAGTAGCGAGGATACTGGTATATTAGTTGATTACCTACCCTATCTGTTAGGTCTCTAATCAATCACATCAACATCCTCTTGGCCACCTAATTACTCGTAAGCTTTATGTCTATCCTCATTGCTATCGCTCGGTCATCTATATGTATGGATGTATGTATGACGTTGTACCGAGTGAGTAACCTTACTCTGGAATGCGTTCTTAGATATAATTCTCGTATAATTCATTCACTAATAATTAGCATTAACATCAACACCAACATCAGAATAAGCAAACAACAACACCACCACCACCTACTTACCCATCTACCATCCCATATCCCCAGATAAACACATAAAAATATATAAGAATACAGTTGGTGTTAAAGAGTTTACAGTCGGAAGTTTTATAGTATAGTATAGTGTAATATAAAAATCAGACAATCAATAAAATATTCCATCGATTCACATTTGAAAGGTAGAAGGTAGAAGGTAGAAGGTAGAAGGTAGAAGCTAGAAGCTAGAAAGTAGAAGGTAGAAGCTAGAAGCTAGAACTGGGTATCGGGATTGCGATCGGGAATTGGGATTGGAATGCTCCTCGCTTTTGGTATATGGTACCGTACTGCTTGTTTGTCTATTTGTCTGTCTGTGGCTGAATATCGGGCTGGGGGAAGGGGGAGCATGGGTTGGTGGCTGTGGTGTGTTGGGGAGGGATGGGAGGGGATGGGATGTTGGGGTTGCTTGCTTGTCGGGTTTGTGATGTAATGTAATGTGCTGTAATGTGCTGTAATGTGCTGTAAGTTTGGTGTGTACGTAGTGGTGGTGACGGGGTAGTGGATTGAGCATGGTTAGTTTTGGGGGTTGGGGGGTTACTACGCTCTGTGTAGGTAGAGGATACGGTGGTTTGGGTTTGGGTTTGGGTTTGGGTTTGGATTTTGTGGATTGTGTGGATACTATAGTAGGTACTTTTATGGGTATGGTATGGGTATGGCGATGGGATGGGTATGGCGATGGGATGGGTATGGCGACGGGATGGGTATGGCGATGGGATGGATGGCATGGGAGGATTTTGATACGATTTATCGTGAAGAATGGGATTTGGGGATTTGGATGCAGAAGATGGCTTTTGGGGATGGGGATGGGGATATCGATGGGTGGATTTCCGGGTGATGGATTGCTGAAATACCGCTGTCGTAAACCGTATTCTCATGGGTTGGATTGCTATATCATTAGCTATATCATCATATATCCCTATAATCAAGAAGAAGAAACAAAAGACAGGAGGAACGAAAACCAAAAAAATTCAGTGATATGAATTAACAATAAAATAACCGTCTTGATTCCGTCATGCTTCCACAACCTCAAAAATTCGTATCAAGCAAGGTAGGTTATCTGACTTTGGTTTAAATGCAGAGGTATCGGCGTTGAATTAGAAAACTGAATTAGAAATGGTAGGAGGTAGTCCCCATTCTAGCTTATCTATCTACAGTATACGTAGCTGGAGCATTGGTTTATCCCGGATACACCTTGCATATCTGGGTCCTTTGTACTAGAAGTATCTATCTTCTCTTCACAAAGTACGTCCCGAAAGACTACGAGGTGTCTGTCCTGTGAATTATGTAATGTTTTCGGAGTCCCCGTGATACGTTACATGGTGCTAATGCTAACGTGCGTGCCTCATATACCTGGATCCGTCGCCGGTGTATTATCCGTAGTGTCTGTAGTATGCTCCGTAGTGTGCTCCGTCAATGACATAACGTTTGGAGTTGACCCGAGATGTCATATCGTCACCGTACATGCACAGTCAGGTATGAGCAAGAAGAGGTGAGCATATGGGTGTGGAATCTAAAATCGTAGGTGAGCCACATTGAGGCAGTGCAACAAGCTGGCGCGTTTAGTGTTTTTAGTTTGGAGCGGGGATGCAGGTGGGGTCGTTTCCATAGGTCGCCTTACGAGATTGGGGGGTTTAATGCGAGGCTGAGTGGCTGAGTGGTGAGGTAAAGGAGGTGGGGGTTGACTGTTGGTTGCAAGGCAGACTCTTGATTCTTCTTGCGGAGTTTGGGGTTTGGGAAGATGTTGGTATGGGAGTTGGAATTGGAGTTGGGAATTGGGAGTTGGGAATTGGGAGTTGGGAGTTGTTGGATTGGATGGGTTTGGATGAATTAGATGTTTGAGAACTATGGTATTTGTCCATCATATGCATCACAGCGTTCTTCAGACATTCTAGTTTTGTCTCAAGACAATCTCGAGCTCAAAAAAAACCCGCAAGAATGTTCAAACTTAAATCTATAATAATATTAGGTTTCAGGAAGTTTTTGTGTTTCATTTCGTATGCCTGGGTAGGTGCTGGTACCGGTCCTACCCAGATATTCTACCCCACATACAGCTACCTGACTACCTAGATTCTAGAATGACTCTTCCCCGAAGTCTATGGCTGTAAATAAACTCAATATCACATTTCATGGTCCAGTCCGTTACAAGACACATTACTTGTAGAGGATGAGTGAGGTTCGAGATATGTCCAGTGGAGTAGCCGCAGCTCAGCTGAGAATAATTATATTGCTGGCCATGGCAATGGAAAATGTAGCTTGCTCTTCCTCCAATGTAACGATCGAATCCTTCGATGCAGTTGAGAGTCAACGATCAGATATGAGGCCAACATCGCCAATAACAACGTGAATGGATGTTTCTATATAAATTTCACAGCGGGGCTTAATATGAGTCCTTGGGCACTTTGGATTGTACAGGAACGTGGTTTTGATATTGGATACGGGGTGGATTGTGGATATGTTTGGATAGTAGACAAGAAATAGAAGATTGGTGATTTTATGAATCTGGGTATTTAGGCACAATGTGCAGGAAGTGTCTAGGAAACTCGAAATAGATCTGATAGTCACCTAAACATGGACCTGAGTCTATTAGAATAGTGACGGTTTAAAAAAGAAAACAGATCTAGAGCTATCAAACTATCGTCCTGTTGACACCACTAACATGATTGTCAGTTGTTTTACAGTACGAGCATCGAGCAAGCATCCATCTAGGCGCGTGACTGCCGTTTCTTCTCTACTTGATTACGTACGTATAGATACCAATGACAATGTAGTAAACGATTATCATCATCAATGGATGGAGGTCTCATTCCCATTTGTTCGGTACTTGAGGTGATGAAATACTGTTGGATCTAGTAGATTGTTTCTCTCTCAAACGGCTTTCATTAAATTTCCAAGGTTCTCATTTGATGAGAATGCGACGGACATTCCACCTTATTTGGGAAATTCAAGCATTGCAGGTGGTAAGGATCGTTATTCAACCAATTATATTCATTTCATTAAGCGAAAATGAAACATAGCCCCCTGCCACGAAAATAATGACAAACTGTTCGTGGAATCCTTTACAATTGAGTTAAAAGACCCATTTTAACGATTTTTAGTGTGAACAAAGCTGAATTTAGATTTCATTATTGCTTACAACTCTTTCCGATCTCTCTCCTTCATCCCTTCATCAGGGACGATACTGTACCGGTATTCGTATCAAACATTCTGGCGGATCGACCAATACTTTATCCGAGAACTGAATCTGGCAGCTCGTACCTTACTTGCAGTAGTGTATCCATTCCATCATCTTTTAATTATCCTTGTTTAGCATCCGTCCATTATATTAACATACAGTAGTGTTACAACGAAACTCGCGGCAATTTGTTACCTTGTACGCGCGGTCACTAATCAGGTCGACGTCCTTGTGTTCTTACTACTACTACATTTGCTCTACCCGCGTACTCTTATTATGAATCTATTTGCAAACTCATTTCACACTGCGCTAACTTCACCAGACTTACTTTTGCATACATCACTCACCTAGCATGCTTACCGACTATTCAATGTTGCTACGGTTCCTCTGATTGCTCCTCTCCATCTTCCGTCCCATTGCATTTCCGTCCAATTCTAACTACTCACTTCCGCTCCCGATATCCGTCACTACTATGGCTTACCCGCAACTACTATGCTCTCTACCATCTTAATCACCCGGTTTATTAGACCACAAATATCCAAAAAGCCTATTGGCACTTGCCGTGGTACAGGACTCTCGACCAAGCTAGTGGATATCTATCAACCATGGTGGTCTTTTTCCTGCGCCGCCAAGACTTAGATAATGTTCCACCATCTCATTCCTTCTTTAGCAACCTGCTGCCACATCCCCGTTCCGTCTACCTAAATCGATCTTCCGTAGATCAACAATCCCGACTTTTCGGAACTATCTTGGAACAAGTACTTTTTCCTTACTCGAGGCTGAGCTTTAATCGCGCGTTCATGGTTTCTATTTCAGCCATCATGAGAGGCCCGGTTCCTTTCATATACCTTGCCTCTGTCGATGAGATGGTAGCCACTCGTGGTAGAAGACCATCATTTGGGACTTGGTCAGGATGTGACCAAGCATGGCTTTATTTTCTGCAAGAATATCTGTACTGAGGCAGATATGTTTCCACTCCCACTGCGCTACGACTCATCATCTCATCCATGTATAAGTTTCCTGCATGTTTGTTGACCTGCATATCCTTCATGCAGGTTCGTTCATTCACAAGCCTATACACATGTACACTGCTGCCTTATTTCTTTACCACAAAGAGACTCACTCGTTCAAGTGCAGAGACTATAAGGCAGTCATATTCTCCGATCAATGACTCCTACCTTTACATCACAAGCTTCATCATCTGTCAAGTTTAGACTTCCTTTGTCGGCATCATCTCCTTTCAGTCTACTTATAATATATTTTATTACCTCACATCTCGTTGATCGATCTCATACTTTCCATTGTCTCCATACTCATCTTAGTTACCCCTCTATCACTGCACCCAAGACCCCACTACGCTATATACACATACACCAACTCAACAACTAAAAGCACCATACTCAAACTATCATCCAAAATGTGCTATCTCGTTGGTCGAAAGATACTCAGTCTGCCGCTTGTCTCTATTACCAGCACAGCGTTGATATGTGCGCTGCATATGGTACACAAGGCATGGAGTCCAAGAGAGAACGGTCCTGGTCGATATGCTTGCGAAAAACATCAACACACCAGCCTTACCAAGGTCAATCCGCGCGTGAAGACTACTCAGACTCAGTATCATACAGCTAGCCATAGCTCATACCCACTCATCTAGACAATACCGCCGTGAAATATATGTCTTCGGTAACTGGCTGCTCATGGCAATCGCGACTCTCGTCCGCTTCGAATTTGATCATTGGTCAAATATCTCTTCATTCCGCCGCAGAACTACTTCCACCCGCCATCCGAACTCAACTCCTTTTCACGGCCACATCGATGGCCTCCCGCCTCGCGCCATAACCCGGATCGCATGCGACAATCTCTACTTCTACTACCTACTACTACTTTATTCATTTACAACAACTACGATCGAACAACGACATGACGCGATTTATGATCTCCACGAAGTTATGAAGGCATCAAAATATACATTCAGATATCGAACCTCTTTTATCACACATAGGAGGAACTTTTACGGTGCACAGTCATTGAAGTCTTCAGCATTGCATAGCGGGTTTCATACAGCATAGCGTTGAGTATTTGGTAGATTGGACATGGAATTCTGTCTAGGCACTTCCTTGCCTGCGATTTTTACTTTCTTTTGTTATACCGATTTTATTTTTATATAATTTTTTTTGGCATTGGGAAAGGGGGGAATATACCTGGTGTTAGGAAAGATCACCATATTGGGTTTTTTGTTTTAGGGAGATTTTCTTGAGTCATGGCCGAGTTTGGGATCTGTGCTCCATCCATTGGTTGGTTTGTCACATGGCTTCTTTTGTTTTCTCTATGCTAGGAGCTAGACTCCAACTCGGGCAGCAATGTTGTTCTAATAGGTTGGACGAGGAGATTTGGATGAAGAGGCTGCGCCTACTCACCTCATCTGTTTCCTCTCGTTTTTAGTTTTCCTTGGTCACTCTCCTTAGTTTCAGTCAATATGCGATTTTTTGTAGAAAGCACATGCTGAGCATGTGTTGGAATCGCATATTCTACTCGCAACTCAATTCCGGGATGGACGATTCAATACTGGATATTGGAGATTGGAATGTAAGGTAAGATGAAACAGGTAAACAGGTTTTTACAGGTTTTTAGAGATTATGGATTCATGAATATGGTTAATGTGGATTATAATACCAGGCGGGAAGGAAGGTCGCCGAGGGAAAATAGGTTGAGAATTAGCTTTGGTCGTTGGGAGAAATTCAAATTCCGTTATCAAATTATCTTCCATATCTTCCATTCACATTCGTCCCATCATTCTGCAGGCATGCATGTCCCTGCATATTCTGAAGCTCATGTGATTTTTTTTTTTTTGCACGGGTATATGCAGTGCGGTGGGCTCTTGCAATTGGATGCAGGGCTTGGCTTGGGTGAGCAGGGGGCGGGGGGGGGGTGGTGTCAATGGATTATATAGGTCTTACGGATGTCGAATGGTTTATTTCTAATGGTTTCGTTTGCTTTCGCTTTGCGTACGTCACTGTAGCCGGAGAGAGGATTTTCACTCTGTTTTGGGGCTTCGTACCGGTTTATATGTCATGTGGTTGTTTTCAGCCTGACCTAAATATGCCCATCTAAAGATACAGAGTCTCTTGGATTGAGGCTCAGGCTCAGGCTTCAACTCCAATTGGAATTTTGATTTGGATAGCCGTGGATAAGGCTTGTGGACCGGTATGGCGTGGTGTGGTGTCGTGTCGTAAATTTGTGTCCGGCTGGATATGGGGAGTGGGGACATTGGTGGGTATTGTGTATATATATATATATATATATATATGGGTTGTCATCTCTGAGGCTAGATAGGTGGATAGATGGAGAGTTTCAGGGTTGGAAGTTTGGAGAGGGCTCTTGGTTATTGGTTATCGAGGTGTGGTGTTCTGACTGTTATATTCGGATTTTTCGAGTAATTTGAAAGATTCAGAGTCATCATCATCATTATCGTTGCTGTTAATTCTTGTTATATACAAAGGGTTGAACTAGACTTGGATTTGGATTGGAGGGTGAAAGATGATGGGATAAGCGCTAATATGATGGATGCGTAGATGATTTGATTTAGAAACTAAATGCAGATTAGAACTTGAAACTAGAGCTTTGCTATTGCTATTGCTATTGCGATTATGATTATGATTATGATTACAGTACGATTATAGTTGGTTGGGTGGCTGGAGCTGAGGCTGGAGTTGGATGTTGGTATCGGCAATGTTTTATTTGTGTCGGTTCGGTTATTGGCAGGTAGATATAGATTTAGATTTGGATCTGCGATCATGCAGATGTATGCAGATCGATGTATGTATGTTTCAATAGCTTTGGAAAGCAAACAAGCCAACAAACAAACAAACAAACATATTATTCTGATATCGAATTTATTTAACTAAATATCATAGTGTGGTGGTATCGTAAAGATTTACTTGGCTCTAATAATCTAATGGCGGTCGGCATACGTTGATATTTGGATGATTATGCGGGTTTGTTAACCCGGATGGCATGGGTTGAGACGAGATGGAACAGTATGGAAAAGGATATCTTGATGAATGTTTCTTTTGTATAGAGTATTTTGTATACGATATTCCTTGATTGCTACCTAGTTACTCTCCTGCTTCGTGGTCATAAGGTTAGCATCATTATATTGAAGGCACCAACTTGCTAGGTTAATCCAGGCGAATTAACCTTTTAGGTTTAGATTCGCTGAGCTCACTACGAGGGAGGACTGCATCTCAGTAATGTGCCCAGATGATAATTGTTCTATTATAATGATTAATTGACAAATGTTAGACGTGGATGATTACACAAGGTACAGAAGTAGATTTCTCACATAGGCAGGTGTAGTTGTTATGGTGAGGGATCAGGGATGAGGGTGAGGCAAGAAGAAGCTCTAGATCTTAGCTGTAGCTTATACTTTAGGGCCCCAGTTCCCGTTTTCTAAAAGGTTGTTGGTCGAAGAGACGGCACGGTTGAATATATTGGCTTGATCGAATGAGAAATAGCCGATTCTCGATATGCAGGTAGGTATACTTAGGTAGTATTTGATATTTGATATTCGATATTCAGTGTCGACCGTATGACTATTTCCCCAATCGTGCGTCACGATTACGGACGGACATTTTTTTGGTAGCGGGAGGATGCAACACGATGGGTACAGGTGCAGGTAGGTAGTTCTAGTAATACTACTGCGGAAATATCTAGCAGTGGTGGGTCATGGATAGCGGGCTTGGCGCATTTGTTAGGCTTGTCTTGTTAGGCTTTCCGCTTGTGAAAGCCTAAAAGAACCTATTGTTGGATCCTGACTTCGTATTTCATGACTGGGTATCAATTATTATTAAGTATAATGATTGTTCGCCTTTTGTTTTACCATGTAGGGTTTATGATGGAGATATCGAATGGTATATATGGAGAGATACTTAGGTAGGTATAGATCAACGGCACATGTAGGCGTCGGATCAGTAGTTCTAATGGGTATACGGACTCATGGAAAAAGTTCAGAAGAGCAATGTATTCTTGTTTACTGCAAGGCTAGATTGGTCTAATACAGGTCAGACAGTTGGGTCATATCACTGATTGGACTCGGGAGTCGGATGTAGGTTATGGGTTGAGGTAATCATGAAATTGGAAAGTTGAAAATCGCTTCACGAATCCATACAGATGGATGTATCTAATTTATCAAAGGCCTTCGAAAACGCATCTAACAGAATCCTCAATAAGACGTGAATCTTGCTATTTTATATGTCACATACATCATGAGCACTCCGGCTCGAAATCTCAATCTTTCTCTCCCCTTAAACCTCTCACGAGTGCCTTTTGAAAGATACGGTTGATCCTGTATCTAGGCGATTGTTGATTAATGTTTTGATTCTTTTACTTTGGCCCGGTATCTTCCAATAAACTCACTGATTGACTTAACTCCCACTCTCACAAATAATCCGTTCATCATACGCCTAGTTTCCTCAAGCGGTACGAGTACTATCATCATATCAAAACCTGATGATTAACAGGTTGTACAATACTTTATTGCAGACTATCTCTAATAAAACGAAAACTTCATTACGAATAATACATCAAGGAGATAAATCAACCAATTATACAGATGATTAAGTATCTCCCTACCACGCTACCATGAAATGGTCGAAATAACTAGGCCCAAAGAATATTACCAGACCCTTGATTTTGAGTTCTCAGCCGCTCAAGTACTTTTCCTCCATCTCCCACAATAAGCTTCCCTGGACTAGTATTCAATCAGCCAAGTGCCCTATCTGCTTGGAGTGAATCACGTCCACGTTCAAACAGGCCAATAATTCACGATTCCCATGAGCTTCCCAATTCCAGTCAAACCACACTAACCAATCTTCGACCCTCCTCCTTTGGACTTTAGGCCAAGATTTCTTCCAAACTGTCGTGCAAAAACTCAAGAGTGCTCCGATTTAATCTCGGTCAAGAAAGCTCTTGAATATACCGGAACAACTGGATATAACAATGACTTTGGGGAACGGGTATTTTGACCGTGCTTTGACGCATTCCCCATAAGTTGAACACTTTGGCGTGTGAGCATCAAGGTATGCAGTAGAAGACCTTGTCGTTGACCTCATGTGAAATTCTGTCGCCAAAGTGCCTAAGATCATCCTCGTTGATGTCCGCCGAGTGGGCTTGATATCAGTGGATGCTGGGAGTAGATAGAATGCCATTTTATCAATCATACAAAAGTGCTTGATAAAGTTGAATTGTAATTCCCTGTTTATACATATCTTATAGATGGCAAGCACTTCACCTCTCTTATACTAACCCAGAGAGAAACTAATGATGTCTAGGTAAAATTCATCGACGCATCTGTGTTTGTTGTAAGGAGAAGGTTGAAAATCATCCGATCATGCCAAATTTATGCCCCGTAGGTTCGAAAAGGAGCTTTACTTTACCTGTTTGCATTTGTAAAATGGCGGTGGTGATAGGGTTGAACAAGCCATGCACGCTAAGGTGAAAGTGTCTATGTATTAGAAGCAAAACAGGAGTGAGATATGTACCTTAAAGACCCTCTTATTTTATTTGGCTACTTCCGTTAGGATCAAATGTAACCCTTCGAACGGAGATATTTTTATCCCCTTGCTGATGAACATCAAACCAAACTTCTTGATGGGTCTAGCTATAGCCCTTAAGTTTACTGTATCCAGGTCGGTATATATCTCGGCCGATATTGCAGTTCGGGAAATGTTTGGAATGTCCTTGGAATATTTGTTAAGTTTCATATATTCACTCTGTCACAATTTTTTCCTTCCGGTCCAATATCAAAATTGCTATCAGCCATTTGAAGAATGACAGAATCAACTTGCAAGGGAAAATAGAAAATGGATCGAACAGCTACTAACTCATAGAAACCCTCATCTATTCGAGATTAGTCAAAAACGTCACAAAGAAAGCATTTCTGCCAACTAATTCTACCATGGACAAGCCCCTTTCTCCTTATGCTATGGCCAAGCCAGTAGTTCACATCTAATAAATGATACCATCACCCTTTCAGCAGAGCAAGATTATAAGAACGGAACGCAAAGTACTGAAAGAACCATCGAGTAGGTATCGTGAAACCAGATTTTCGTAATACTCTTTCCCGTACGTCTTGCGGTGGTTCCGAGTGAAATCGATTTTACAAGGACTTTTGCTTAAGGGACAAATAAATGTAGAACCTTACTGTGAGATTCTCGCCATGAACTAAAGCAACCATATTGAATTTCAACCCAGGTTCTTAATGTTAAGATAAGGTAATGGTTTTGAAGTAATTTCATGAGGCGATCTCCTACTGTAACACATGTTGAGATCTCGGAAGACACTTGAGATCTTTTTGTCTGAAAGGCTCTGAAGAGAAGAAGAGCAGCTGCTTTGATATATCTAATGGTGGTGTCTAATCATTATCTATCCCATGTGGCGAGAACTATTTTGTAATTTCTATTATCATATCCCAAACATATCTAAGCAAATTACATGTCTTGGTGGCTTTGTAGATGTTTCATAGACAGTCAAGACGACGAGGCTCTAACTCTTCGATACATCTATAAAGGTCTTGTATTTCTAGATCAAACACTATGAAAGGTCCTCAATGGATGGAAGCTAATGCATTCTTGATGGCGGAGGCTATAGAAAACGGCATGTAGCAGTATGGCAGGAGTATATGGCGAACCACAAAGGTCGTTCTATAGAATATGGATGAGTCTAATCTGCACTTTTTATCTCTTCGTTTCTACCACTCTCTTCAGCAGTTCGGTTTTGGTTTATAGAAAATCATTGTATTTTCTTGAATAGTACTACTTATTTTCATACACTATGATGGGCATTAAAATCTAGGGAATATTGTATGCCAATGAAAATTGGTGGAATCATTGACAAAGAACATAAAAACGACAAAAAAGAACGCTCAAAGACTGAAAGCAAAACTGTTGGAACATTGGGGCCTGATACTTGATCTAATGAAGAAAATCAGGTACTAAGATGCAACTCTGTTAGATGTTACGGTGCTTCAGTTTGTCTGGTAGCACGAATCAACCTTGGTCCTTTCCAGTAATATTTCGGACTCGGTTTCCTTGAAATTTAAAACTCCGGTGAGCAAGATCAATTTATGCTTGAAAATGATTATTAACCCAGTGGATTCTCAGTGAATACCAAGGAAGAAAATTAGGGCTAAGGTGTCAGTTTTGATCATTCAAAACTTGACTCACCCTCGGTAGATGATTTGAGGTGATAATGCGTATATCAATATATTTATCATTACCCATGGACAGTTACTAAAATAAGTCCTCGGAAAATAAAAGGTAAATAAGTGCAAAACTCACATCAGTCGTGCGAACCTCAAGCAAGGTTCAAATCAGGGAGTAAGGCTATTTTTTCAGGATTCAAAATATCACCAAGTACACTTAGATGAATAATGAGACAGGTGCTGTGAGATTTAACGGCAAAAGCGGGAATTTTAAGCCGGGAGGTTGAAAGGGAATGGTCAGACAAGCTGATTTATTTCATAGCAAGTACCCGTAACAGTAGAAACTCCAACCATTGAACACTGGTTCACTGAAAAGGACAAGCGGCTTGAAAGACGGAACTATCTTTTGGGTTTCTAAACACTTCCAGTAATGCAACTGAAGAGTAGTGACTGAAATAGATAGAACAAGTGGGCGTATATTCACCTGTGAAGGAATGAGGGGAACAAGATGCACATGAGGGACAGCCGTACGCGTGAGAGGGAAAAGCGTAGGTACTAAGTATTGCGAACGATGCCATATGAGGGACCATATCGGTATGTGTCACAATTTACCTACTGAGGTAATATGCGGTTGATTGAATAAACTGGTCCAAGTACGATATCGAACTGGATTATTGTCGACATGCATGGATACCTACATATGTAC
This sequence comes from Monilinia fructigena, assembly GCA_003260565.1. NCBI lineage: Eukaryota > Fungi > Ascomycota > Leotiomycetes > Helotiales > Sclerotiniaceae > Monilinia > Monilinia fructigena. Next base: position 45,460 of record QKRW01000074.1, read on the forward strand.
AATGGAATGACAACAGTACCTTACCTAGGCTGATTACCTAATTATGTTGACCGTACTTTGACGTTGATGCCTCAGGATTTACTAAAATTCTCGCGCGCACAAGTTTCGCGCCGTACTAACTTCACTATATTTTATTTACTTTCAACACCACTTTCTTTATAGGTCGAGTCTCTTCTCTTCTATTATAATTCTACCGACCAATTATTACGACTAAGCTGCAACAATAAACTGGTTCTTCTTAATAGCACATTTGGGTAATGTCAAAAGCTTAGACAAATTACCTCCAGGTCTTTGCAGTTGACTCAGTTCACTCCATCCATCCATCCATCCATCCATACATTCGTATGCGACGTTCCTCGATGCCCATTTTCATATCGACCTCCTCATTTCGAGTTTGCGCACTATTCTGACCACCCTTTCCATATTGCTTGTCTTTCTAGCGATCAAGACCTATCCATCCCATCAGAGAGGACGCGACAATCATTGTAATTATTGATCTTCTGTCCTGTCAACTACCACATCGCGTCTTTTGAAATACAAGCCTGTCCATCAAGATGGATTCCCCAGCTCGAGCAAGTGCCGCTCAGATGGCAGCGCGGACTATCAAAGCCAAACCCAAAGGCAGATTAAACAGCCAGAAAGGTGGTTTCGCGCCCCATACAAAGTAATAATAATTACAATGCTGCTGCTGGAGGAGGTGGTGGTCTTTTTGGTGAAGTATATCTGCCCCTACTTCGTTCGACTTCGCGGTGCCATCTGGAACACACACGCAACACCAACTTTCAGTCCTTCATTTGGTAGTTCAATACCCAATCCATTCGCACAACCGGCTGCAGCCACCGAAGAAGACCCACGCGCAGATACGACAGGTGAAGAAGCTGCAAGACGCGGAAAGGGTTTTAGAGCTGCTGGTGAAAATGAGGAAGCCTTGTTTGCCTCCCATTCTCCTTACCATCATAATCAATCAACCATCAAATACTTTTGGTTTCTCCAATAGTATACAACCACAAAGTCAGTTCGGTGCGACAAATACAACACAGTCAAATGGGGGTGGATTACAATTTGGATCGTCAATGGCGCAGAATCAGACAGGGCAGAACCATAGTTTCGATTTCAACTTTTCGAGTTCCACACCTGCAACACAAGCGGTGACTAACAGTAGCAATTCCCCATTTGCTTTCGGCTCTTCATCACAAGCGCCAGTGAACAATATTACTCAACCTTTCACCTTTGGCGGGACAAATTCTGGTCAAGAGAAAAATTCTTTGAATTTTGGCACAAACTCATCTTCACAAGCCCAAATTCCTCTCACCACCGAAAATCAAAAAGCAAGTAATTTCAATTTCGACTCTTCTGTTCTTGTTAATTCCAATTTCTCTTCTCCAATAATCTCTTCTACTAATCAATTCGAAAACAACCAATTCAACAATAATCGATATGAAAATCATCAATCCAGCAATAATCAATTCGAAAATAACCAATTCCACAATCCAACTTCTGAGGGCCAACAGCACTTTTTATCCAAACGAAAATACAGGAACAATGTTTGGAAGTTACAAAGTCGAATACCAATCTGATGCTGAGCAAGCGCTAGCTCAACCCCCCCAAACCCCCAAAATCAAAGCCAATGGGACTGTAGATACTATGGAGGCCATATGACAAGGCCGAATGGCTCCATCTTCGGTGATCATTCATTATTTGCTGCAGCTCGTGCTAATATGGAAAATGTACAGGACAATTCGAGTACCACTTTCGGACAGAGTAACGCCAATAATCTATTCGGACAGAATAATGCCAATAATTCTTTTGGTGCGCAGAACAACCCCCTTGGTGGTTCCTTTGGAAACCAAGCCAATACTAGCTTTTCTGCTCCCAATTCTACCAATCTTGAAACTCCAGGCTCTCAGAGTATGTTCGGTAGTACCACTGCAGCTACATCTGCTCCATCCTCGAGTATTTTCGCCCCATCCTTCCCTGCGACTACCTCTGCTTCAAGCACCTCGAATTTGTTTGGAAATGCTGCTTCTTCATTCCCCGCTACATCTGCACCAAGTACTACGAATATTTTCGGCAGTGTCAATTCATCATTCCCACCTGCACCTGCCTCAAGCACCCCACTCTTTCGGCAGTAAACCTACTGATACGACTTCATCTGCTTCAAGCACCCCACTCTTCGGCAGTAAACCTGCTGATGCGACTTCGACTGCTTCAAGTACCTCACTCTTTGGTGGTAAACCTGCTGACTCGACTTCATCTGCTTCAAGCACCCCACTCTTCGGCAGTAAACCTGCTGACTCGACTTCATCTGCTTCAAGCACCCCACTCTTCGGCAGTAAACCTGCTGATGCGACTTCGACTGCTTCAAGTACCTCACTCTTGTGGTAAACCTGCTGACTCGACTTCATCTGCTTCAAGCACCCCACTCTTCGGCAGTAAACCTGCTGATGCGACTTCGACTGCTTCAAGTACCTCACTCTTTGGTGGTAAACCTGCTGACTCGACTTCATCTGCTTCAAGCACCCCACTCTTCGGCAGTAAACCTGCTGATGCGACTTCGACTGTTTCAAGTACTTCACTTTTTGGTGGTTCCAAGCCTACTCCGTCTTCGGGTACTGCAAATATATTCGCCCAAACCTCTGGAGCACCTGCATCACCTTTCAACTTCAGCAAACCAGCAGGGTCAACTCCAGACCTCTTCAACCCCAATAATCAGAACAATGGCCAAAGCAATAATCTCTTTGGTTCAAAACCTGCCGAAGAGCCAAAGGACAAGCAGACTCTCGACTTGTTCAACGCGAACAAGTCTGTCGGTCAGCAAGCCTTCAACCCAAGCGCCACAGAGAATAATACGGAAAAGACACCAGCCAAGACACCGAGTGCTCTGTTCGAAAACTTTGGCAAGGCAAATCCTCCGGGGCAATCTGTAAGTGTTCATCACAATTCCATAATTTACAATACAAACCAAACTGACTCATCGAAGTTATCTTCTCCATCTAACAATCAAGCCGAATCTCCGTTTAAAATCCGTGGCAATGCTGAGGCGACTGGCTACAATAAGGCCCCTTCTTTCAAACCAATCGATACACCTACAGATGCAGTACAACCTTCTTCAAGCAACGCGCTTGTTGGTTTCTCTTCTCAAACCCCAGATACCCAAGCCTTAAATGGGCCAACAAGTAACGGTATCAGTTCTGATTCACTGGCTCTCAGTGCTCAACTATCAGGTCCTGTCACTAGAGCAACTACCTCTGGTAGATCTACCAACTTAGAGTTCCGAATTTCTGAGCCCACAATCACAGAGATGGATGCAAATATGCCTCAGAGCATAGATCCAAAGAGAAAAAATGAATTCTACGCACTTTTCCGCATCACATCTGTGCAAAGAGCCATTTCAGCTTACTTCCATCATTTACCACCTGGTGCAGATCCATCAAAGGGATTGGCATGGATGGAAGCTAAAAAGAAATCAATTCTTGCAGAGTACAAGATTGATTATATCTCCAACAAGCGAGGCAGGGCAGAGATTGAATTTGAGAATGATAAGAACCAAGAAAACTTGAGTCCTCAGAAGCGAAGTAGATCGGACAGATCGCGCTCAAATCGTGTTCAGAGCCCAGAAAAGCGCTCACGCGCCACAAATGAGTCTGAGTCTCAGCTCAATGGTAACTCGGCATTCAAAGCACCAAGATCTCAGTCTCGTCGTTCTACCAGCCCAAGCAAATCATCCTCCAGAAGTGTAGCCCCAGAATCAAATTCAAATAAGAAGAGAAAGAGTGATACTCAAATAGAAACAGGTGACGAAGACGTTGGTGGTAACAAAAAAAGAAGGCCTGGGCAGTCAGGTCACGACGAAGAAGTTGTAAGTGGTGGCAGCAGCAAGAAGAGAAAGCCTGATGTTTATTTGACTCAACTCGACCCTGAAGGAATCGAAGATAGCAAAAACAGCAGCAAGAGAACAGTCAATGGCTCCAGTTCAAGCACTTCTAACATGTTCAAGAATATTTTGGACAGTCCCGAGAAACCATCAAGATCTGCCACTCCAGGTAGAAAAACTCGGGCATTACCTGGTGCTGCTAAGGAAGCTTCGTCGGTCTCAATAGATGCACCTCTCTCCAATCCATTCGGAACATTGCCAGGTGCTTCTCCCATCAAGTCTAATACCACCGCAACTTCTACTACACCAAAAAAAGCCCCGGTCTTTAACCTCGCACCTACCTCCACTACACCCACCACCTCCCCAGCCAAGCCACCTTCATTCACTGGTGTTCCTACTGGAGGTATCAAGCCACCAACCTTTGCCAGTGCACCTACTGGCGGCATCAAGCCACCATCCTTCGGAAGTGGATCTGTCAATTTCATGGCCCAATTTGGTAAACAGGCTGCTGATAGTGCAGAAGAAAATGAAAAGAAGTTGATGCAGAAGGCTAAGGATGAGGACTTCGATTCTGAGGATGATGACGAAGCTGAGTGGGAAGCTAACTACAAGAAGAAAAGAGCTGCAGAGCTGAAAGAATTGGCCGAGCTTGCAAAGGGCAAGGCTCCATCTTTCCTCGTCAAGCCTACTGAATCCTCAAAGTCCACCGAACCAGAAGCGACTGCAAAGTCAGCAGCTACAAGCATCTTTGCACCAGTTGCCACCACTCCTTCTACATCATTATTTGGACAAACTAAACCTGCTACCGGAGCTGCTGAAAATATTTTCAGTTCAGCAAACGTCTCGAGAACATCTACTCCTAGCTTATTCTCTGGCACTGGATCTGTTCTTGATGGTACTGCAAGTGCTTCGGGGAAAACACCTTCATTTGCTGGCAATCCCTTTGCTCATCTTTCCGATGCGGACTCGAATAATCAAAATGATGGGGATGATGAGAGTTCTGATAATGGCTCTGATGGTGAAGATGAAAAGAAGGACCCGAGCTACAAACCAAACACAAGCAATGGTACCCCAAGCACTCCTGTAGACGAGGCGGATTCAGAAATTGCCTCTAAAAAAGCAGTCACTGAGCCACCAAAGCTCAATTTGTTTGGTTCAATTTCTAGCTCTGGTGCGACTACACCCACTCCTGGTAATGGTGGAAGTCTTCTCAGCCGTATGACTAGAGAACCTGTTTCAGAAGAAAAAGAAAATTCGGCATCGAAATCGACTACAAATATATTCGGTAGCTCTTTTGGCGCAGCATCTGGTACTTCGGCAGACAAAACCTGGAAGCCAGATACGCCGATCAAATTCGGTAGTGCTCCATCTTCTGCACCTACATTCAACATTACCGATGCTAGTCCATCAAAACCAGCAAGTAACTCTTTAGGTGGATTGTTTGGCAATTCTGGAACTTCGGTTCCTGCTCTCTCTAGTGGGCCTACAACTACCACAGGATTTCAGTTCGGTGGGCCGGCATCTGCTGCATCCTCTCTTTTCCCCTCCGTAGCAGCTTCCGCAGATACTTCTCGAGCTACTTCACCAGGTGCGACTACCGATGGTGCCACTGACGCTGACGATAATGATCCTGAAAAAGTTCATGATCAAGTGAACCTCTTGGAATCTAATCCGGGTGAAGAAAATGAGGATGTCGTTCACTCTGTTCGAGCTAGAGCCTTAAAGTTTTGTCCAAATGAAGAAGGCGACAAAAAAGCTAGTCCATGGGACACTAAAGGGGTTGGTCCATTGAAAGTTCTTCGCCATAAAGAGACGAAGGCCACTCGAATTGTCTTGCGAAGTGACCCCTCTGGGTCCATTATCCTCAACAAGTCACTTCTTTCGCAAGTCAAATATGAAGCTAGTGGCAAGACCATCAAGCTTATGACAGTTGGTGATGATGGAAAGGGCTTACAAACCTGGGTTCTTCAACTCAAGGAGACTGGATTAGCGGAAGAACTGGCTAAGTGTTTGGAGGAGAACAAGATCAATAATAGCTGAGGGTCAAATTACTTCCCTTAATTTAACCTGATATCATACTTTTCCTGCGAGAAGTGAGAGCATGTTTATGGGATTAACTTTGGAATTTGTTTTGCATAGCGTGGACTGGGAAAAAGAAGTTTACGATGGTTTTTATATTGCGGGTTACCTTTACTGTTTGTTCGTCTTTGGTTTTTTGTTCAAAGTTGATTGAAAGGGAAAGAAGGAGTATCATCAGGCATATTATTCATTGGTTCCAACCTGTTCAAGTTACTTTACACATTTCGTCAATTGAGAACATCAATTTGTAGGTGGTGAATTACGACTGTGGGTTTTCGATCAGAGTTGTATATTGGACTGCGACCCTTTCTCTTTTCAAGGATTTTATGGGGTATCCAGAACCTTGATGCTGGTGAAATGCTGTCCAGAAAATGGAATCTGGTAGGAAGGGATTGTAAGTAGTATATAGGTTCAATCTCTCAGGATGAGTACATAACGAAAACACTAAAAATTTCTCTTGCTACATTATTTGGTGATAATGTGATTGCAAATTTTCAACGAGTGAAGTAGATAGATATGTTGTTTGGCTCATTCATTCAGTGAGGTATTTCCCTTTGGAACGTCTCATCTTAATACCCCTCTTAAGAAGATGCTAATAAATTTTGGACATCTGACCATATGTAGCAGAATATGAAATTCGTGGTAAATCCTCGTCTCGAAGTAATATATTTCCTCGAGATCTCTCACTGGTTCCTCACTTATTTTCTCTTCCCTTGCTAAAAGAACAAAACTTGGCTTCCTCTTTATTTCTATTAATCAATCATCCAATGGTTCTTGCAACGTCCACGATGGTCCACTTCGCAAGTCATCACACTACTTTATCCATCTACTAGATATCAATTTTCCATCACTTACTCTGCTAGTATATCCACACTAGGGAAACCTCCCACCAAACTTCTAGTCTCAATATGAACACCACCGAAATCTCAAGGACGGGCTCATCAGGCGAAGTTCGAAGCGCTGTATCGATAAGGCCAGGTGGTGGGTATGTATACCAAAATAGAATACAGCAAAAGTAAGCACATGCGACGCAACGTACCAACCAAACAACCAGCCGTGTTCCCCCCGACCCAATACCAAATATAACATACTCCCCCAGTTCCATCGACATGCTCCATTTTCAGTAAAATGTACCTATGCTCTGCTTTTATTATAGCATGTTTATTGTATAGTGGCTTGCGCGATGCGTATTGGCGCACAGCAGTCACGTCGTTGTCGTTGCGCCATGCGTGGAAATTTCTCGAATGCTCTTGAATTTTTGAGGGAGCGCAATCTTACCTCATAAGCTGCGGGGATCTCTTCTATATATAATGGGATGGGGCCGCTGGGATGAGAGGGTGTTTGGTTGTGGGTAGATGTTGGGTTGATGGTTGTGGTGGTTAGAGTTGTGGACTTTGCGACGCTTTTTCGGATTCTTGGGTTTCTCGTTGTGTTATTGCGTTGTTTGGCCGCTTTGGCGAGTTCTGGTTTCTTATTTATCATATATCTTTGTATTTGGTAGCCGTCCCTTTTGCATCAACGATGTCCTCTGCACCGTGGGATCTTTCCCTTGATCCAGGTCAAAGGTACGATGGTGATCAGATAATCATGGCGTGGATAGCTGCTTTGGTGGCGGCTGGATGTCCACCTTTGGCTGTCTTGTACAAGCCAACTTGTTCAAGTTAACATTCGGTGTCATGGTAGAGGTTGTCTTGTATTTGAGCATTGCATTGGGGTCCAGGTTTATTGGTAGTACGAGTTGTGTATAAATTAGTGAAATGTGGGCAGCCTATGTCCTTTCTCGACAAGCTATTGAACTACTGTGGTATCGTCACACTGCCACAGAGATACTTTTCGTCTGGGTGTAGAGGAGTTGGTTCATATATAAACCATCGCTATTAGTCTATCAAGCGCCCTTTCCTCTCCTATTATCTCGGCTCTCGCATGCTTGGGGCCAAACACCGCTTTCGTGGGTACCATCAACGCAACATCCATCCCACTTGTGATACTCCTGAACCCTCAATCTCAAACCCCGCTTCTTAGAAAAGAGCTTTTGATTGGCCCGTGATTTCTTTGCCATCTCACAAATCGAAGATACATAAACGGGAACGCGGAAGATAGGAGTCTTGACTTCGCAGTATCAACAGAATCACCGTACATAGAGAGCTGAAATACCGCGTCGATCTAGTGTGATGAATGGAAGCATTGAGGGAAAAATATCATGATGGGTAGGTCACTCCAGATAGCTAGCTATTAACGAGCTCTTGACACTAAGAAGTCCGCAATAGGGGTTGGGAATAATATCAGCCAAGACGTGTACGGCTGGAAATTCGGAGATGCAGAGAGTACAGTAGGGGAGTCTGGAAATTGCCAGGAGAATCAATGTTTTCGGGGGTGGTGAATGGATGTCCTTTATATTCGGTATGGTAATTGAGTATTCTTATGTCTTGACTGCGTATTGATCACGTTCTTCTTTTGAGACAATTTGAGAAGGGAGGAAGGAAAGAAGGAAACAAATGGTAGTCAATGGTGGATATGGAATACTTTCCCGTGGTGATCATTTTGTGGGAGGATGCTGAGCAGAAAGAGGTTGTTATATATATATTTATTTATTTATTTATAAATGAAGGACACTTCTGAATACGATTACATCCCAATTTCCATGCACATAATCCAGAAACCAGTAATTAAATATATGGACAAGAATATATGAACAAGAGTAAAATCATGCGGCGATTTCGCTACCCCTAGCCTATAGAGCCAGTAAATAGAAAGAGTACTTACTTCATCGCATATTGCTCGTAGGCGTATAGAATCTCTAGGTGTCGATTCTATATCCTTTACTTGGTGAATAGCAGGGGGTTGAGCTGCGGATATAATGGTATGTATGTATGTATGTATTGACCTGCTATATATATAAAACAGCTTCATCTCCGCACTCAATAAAAGTGGTATTCAGATTTTGGGAAAAGTTCCTGGAGATTAGTTTTTCGCCTGCAAGGAATGGGTCTGCGTGCTGGTATGCCCGTTCATTCATCTTTAGCAATCAAGATGGATGTTGAGGACGTAACTCCAGGTCTCTTTGCTACCATAGGCCGTCTTGATGTAATAGTATTTAGTATCACTCACACATATACATATACATATACATATACAATATACCCACATATTTACATCCATCCGTCCATCCAACCATCCAACCATCCAACCATCCAACAGCAAACCCCTCCCCCAAAAAAAAACACCCATCAATCTTACAGAGTAGCCTCAGTATAAACAGAAGAATCCGCAAACATCCACATCCACATCCATTTCAATTCCCAAGACTAGGGGTTGAACGTTATAGAAGGTAAGATGATCTGGTTTTGGGACCCCTGGATATACATTACAATGCAGAATGCATGTTATTTGTTGGGTTTGAAGAAGGGGTGTGGGTTTCTTGGGGGGGGGGGGGGGTACCTGATGAGAGGAGAGGGGAATTTGAGAAAGGGCAAGAGGGTTTCATTTGTGCATGTTTGGGAGTTCTGGGGTTGGGGGTTGGCGTATGGGATGTTTGGTGGAACTTTCCAGAGTGGGATGTGATGTGTTAATGAGGGAGGTGTCGATGTTCAGAAATGAAGTTGAAGACGCGGGTATTGCCACATATACATGGCGTGAAAATATCTGCCCACGGGTATATTTTCATAGTTTCACAATCGCATGATAATATCAAGGTCACAATATTTTGAGAGAGCAGTAATATTAGCATTGATTATATCTACCATTGCTAGATCCCAGCTCTCCTCATGATCTTCTAGTCTATGGCCCAGTCCATCATGGTAGCATTCTCGAATCCTAGATGTGATATGTAACCATCTATTCATCATCCTCCTCAGCGTCATCACCAACAACGTTGAAGAATCTCAATTCGTAGACACCCTTGGAGGTAGAAACGACACGGAGCCAATCTCTCAATTGGTTCTTCTTGAGGAACTTCTTGGTCCTATTTTTGCAATGAACGATTAGTAAAATGCCACTACTTCAAGAAAAGAAGGTATAGAACTCCCCGGGAATACATACAAGTACTTAAGGTAGTGACCAGAGTTAACAGAGGTCTCAACCTTGATGCTGTCTCCATCCTTGGTAATGGTGACCTTGTCGCCGAAGTTGCTCTTCAATCCATCAACCTTAAGGTTGTCTTGGAGGAACTTCTCGAAAGCAGCGGTATCGAAGATCTTGTCGTTTGCAGGTTGCTTGCAGTCGATAACGAACTTTCTCTTGACAGAGGGTCCCTTCTTGTTTGCCTATTCGATAGAAAATATATTTTTTAGCCTACTGTATCACGCCATAACTCTCGAAAAGGAAAGCAGGCCAACAGCAAAAGCGGTTTTTTTATTCATGGACGTACTTTTGGAGGCATTTTGATTGATTTTCGTGGGGTCGCAAAGAAATGGTTATCCTACGCCGAATTGAGTTGTTGTTGGTGATTGAGGTTCAAAAAGGCGATAGAAGTTCAGAAGTAGATTTTCTTCGTGTGAGCGCCAAGATTTTTGGATCGCTTAAAAACAATTTAGCTTAATATGGACTAGAAACAATAATTATCTATCTATGCCTTAGGATAAAGGCATCGATTATCAAAATACTGAGAGGCTGAAGTGGACCAGTCTGTTCGGGTTCTACGGGCTCGGCATTAATCATCTAGTCATCATCATATATCGTACATACCTAATCATCATCATAAATCAAGCATCGAGCATTTGTTTGATAACTTGATATTGATCTCTCGCTCCCCGCCTTCAAAAAGAGTACCGGAAGTAGTACTTGGCCACTCCACTCTATGTATAGATACCTATGTACACAGTCCCTCTACAGTATAATGTACAAGTCGGTGAGAATAAAGATCTAACAACATTCCGGGATGAATGATTATTCAATACATTTCAGTTTATCTCTAAGCTTCTCTCAAGTTCTATCAATCTATTGAATCATTGTCACAGGCCAATCAATCACAATAGAACTATGCAAATTTCCAACATGTTTTAGTTTTTTCAAAGGTTGGAATTAAATTGACTTATTATATTGACCATCCTTCTGTACAATTCCTCCTGAAAACCAATGTTGCACCGCAAGTCCGTAGACATGCTGCCAGAAGACCCAAAGAAAAAATAAACCGTTCCATAGAAACCCAGTTGTGTGAGGATGCGCAAGAAAGTGTAATCAGAAAATGATGGTCATCCCAAATGGTCCATGCCCATGCATGTTCTCATGTCCCAAGCCATCATGTCTTTCAAGCCAAGTACTCTGCAGCCGACTCTTCCGATGCCAAGAGATTGATTATTCATTATTATGTCTGAACATGGGACCGTACGGTAACGCCTGATTTCAAATGAGGTATGATAGAGGAAGGATGTGGTATGATTGAGATTATTGTGGTATCGTTAGTCGGAGGTGAGGATGTGTTTGTTGGCTGGTAGGTGGGGTGGAGGAAAGTCGTTATCGTGAGAAGTTTAGTACTTCAAAATGATATACAAAGCGTGAATGATACCAGGAATGTATCCAAGAATGGTAAGGAGGACTATGAGCTGTGTTAGCATTTTCGATCGTTTACTATAGAAATGAGATATGGATAGATAGCCTTACTGTTGATGAGGAAATCGGCACCGCATCCTCTCTCAAGGAATACACCGACAGGTGGAGGATGATGGCAAGAATGATCTTGCAGATGTCGCTATTGAGAAAAGTCAGTAATTGCTTCAATATTCTTATGGATATAATATAATTTGAGTAGAGGGTGTGCTGTCCGACGGTGCTGAATGAGCGAGGATGAGAATAATTTCGGTCTTACCTGGCTGTGAAAGGCATGATGTGTAGATTGATTGATAGATGGGTATCGAAAATGAAAAGTTAACTTGTATTGTATCGTTAATGGGTATCGTTGATGGGTATCTTTTACAAAGTCTAGAGAGTTCTTTGTTTTGTTGTGAAGAGGGTTGGAAGGTTGGAGGATTGGAATGTATGTTTGCAAAATGAAAGTAAGAAGCCAACTGATGGGAAAGTGGACCTTTATGTATGAGAGATTATGAGATTATGAGACTACTGGGATGAGACGATGAGACGATGAGACTATGGGACTATGAGACTATGAGACTGTGCGACTATGCGACTATGCGACTATAATAAGTACAGTCGGATGAACCTTGAGCTTAAGCCTTGAGGTGGCTTGCAATTGGTTGTTTCTCAGCAACCTTGGATAATTGGAACCTGGAAGTATCAACCTACGAAATACTCTCTCCAGGTGATGTATGACATGACCTCCTACGTGAATGGTGCATCTATTTGTTAGAGTCGGGATACAACGTCACCAAATCATTCTTTCACTTCTTTCACTTCTTTCACTTCTTTCACTTCTTTCACTTCTTTCACTTCTTTCACTCCTTTCACTTCTTTCACTCCTTTCACTCCACTCCTTCACCATCTATTGCAGTATGAATAATATAATAAACCTGCAAGGAAGGAAAGACTTGAGTTGGCATTTTACTGAAAATAGATTAGATCGATTGATTCTTTTGGGTGAAGTGTGTGTGGTGTGGCCCAACCAAGATATTTCATTTGTGAAGGGAAAGAGCCAACCGCTGTATTAAAATACATCTACTAGGTATCATCAACCACATTACGTCATGATATCTCTTTTGTATGTTTATCTGGTCTTCTCTTCCAATCATCCCTTTCACTTGCTTCACCTTTCACACCTTTTTTTCCCAGGGTGAATGAATCTAATCCATTCATTAATCAATTAATCCTACCCTATGAAAATATTAAAAATTGAAGCACCATCTAATAATAATACAGTAGTAACCTGCATAGTATGATATTTATTGTATGGTATTCTATGAAATCATATGATAAATAATAAATAATAAATAATAAATAATATTTTAAATCAACCAATAGACTCTCGTCATTCATACCGTCTTTTTTTAGATGACCTCAGGAATGAATGGAAGTCAATGGATGGATGGGATGAATGAATGAATGAGATAAGTGACGTACATCAAGCTCAGTGCCGCAGGTATCCCGATTGGTCTTTCTTTTTTGCGGGGCTGTGGCTGTGAACGTGAATGTGGCACAGTCAATTACTCATAACTGTGGCTTTCTGAGGACGTGGATGTGATTCGAATTTCTACATTTAATTCGTCTTCCTCTTCCAAGCTTCTTTTCCAATTTGCTAAGCCGCCTCTATGGCAACAATACGTGTGTAACTCATATTCGAATACGTACATGGCCAACCTTGGAATGCTTTACATGCACGTTAGAAGATCTTAATTATCAGCTTCATCTTGTGATCAATCATTCTTCACTTCGCCATTCCGACTGCCGAAAAGCCACGGAGAAATGACGAGGTTGGAAGATGTTTCTTGGCAAACAAGAACGGTACGTACTTGCGCAGTGCATGGTTACACACGAGTCAAGGTGAGCTTGGATCAGAAGTATTTTAGATCCTGCATTTATGAAGCTTGTTTTACTCTGTGGCTGGATAGACAACTCCGTGCATCGCATCACAATCCGTTTGTGAGAATCTGCATCACAATCTCAATATGGCGTTCACTAGGTACTTCGTCGTACGGTCGAAGAAATTGACCCTTCAATGACCCAATGAATGAGAAGAGTGACAGATAGCGTCACAATTTCGAGAGAACCTCAACGGTTATTAGATATCTTTACGCGAGTGCGTTGTAAGCCCAGAACCATATCCTACATTTTAGAGCTCGAGAATAAGTAAGTCGTCTTATTGTGAACCATTTTTTCCCTTACACGGATTTGGATTGTAGTTTATCAATGCTTGATCGCTTGAATGGGCGAGATTCATTCACGTCAAAGATTGAGGAAGATAAAGGGGTGTTTCTAAACCAGCTTTGGTTCTAGAGCGTGTTGCAAAAGGATACATCCCAGAGCATGAAACTGCTCATCCGAGTGGACAATTGGCGATATCTCATGACTTAAGGAGTGTCCAGTACTGCCGATGAGTTGTGTATTGAGGATGGATTGGCCGGAAAGAATCACCTAGCAATTTCGGTGCTAGTGATCTTGGATTAGACATACTATATGGAAATGTTGGTGGCTAGCATGTGATGATAAGCAATAGGCGCTCCCTCTAGTTGAACTTATGCTCGGGGTAACTTCAATATAGTTTCTTTATATAATCCAAATTCAAATTTACAAATACTCATCCAAACTTCATCTGAGCTTACTCAAAAATGTCCAACCTTCAGAATTACAAAAGTTCAACTTATCGACGGCCTAAACACTAACACGCATCGAGATATAGACGAATACAAGATATCGAGTATATATAGCTCGACTGATCAGAAAGTTTAAGAGCAATAATAATTTAGATTACTATTATATTAAAATTATCATTTATATTTTATCGTGATGATATTCTTGAGATTTAAACATTTTTGGCCTCAGGTATCAACAATCAACCCCACACATGTCGGTAGTCCCGGCGCATTCCAAAGTTGTTGGCACACAAATTTTAAGTTTGTGCATGAACGTCCTTCTCAACATCCCCATAATCACCATACGATATGCCACGAGACCCTCTGATCGGCCTCGTAGGCAAACCCTCTTCAGGGAAGAGTACAACATTGAACAGTCTTACGGATGCTACATCCAAAGTCGGTGCGTGAATATACTCTCAATGTCATCCCATCCCATTCCAACCTACCCCTCCTCCATTTACTTACACCTCATGCAGGCAATTTCCCGTAAGCACAAGCCCAGTGAATTACATGTGCGCACTTCCACCATCACGGATAAGGAGCTATGGAAATCGCACGAAAGTAAAGCAAGAAAGACAAAATGCTGAGCCGTTCCCAGATTCACAACTATCGACCCTCAACGCGCAATTGGCTACCTCCAAATCGATTGTGCCTGCGCCCGTTATAATCTCCAATCACGCTGCAAACCCAACTATGGTTCTTGTATAGATGGCCGTCGCTCTGTTCCTATCGAATTACTTGATGTAGCTGGTCTCGTCCCCGGCGCCCACGAAGGAAAGGGTCTCGGAAACAAATTTCTGGACGACTTACGACATGCGGATGCACTTATTCATGTCGTGGATGTAAGTGGTACAACTGATGCAGAGGGAAAAGCAACCAGAGGTTATGATCCTAGTTACGATATTGTATGGTTGCGCTCGGAGATCGTAGCATGGATTCGAGGGAACTTGATGCAAAAATGGGGGTCGATAAAACGAAGACATGTAGCTGTGAAAGCTACGGCTGTTGAGACATTACAGGGGCAATTTTCTGGATATGGAAGTACAAGTGCTGTGGTTGCGCGAACGTTGGATAAATTGGCGCGCTGAAGGAACCATTGGAACATTGGTCTGATGAAACGATTGATATGGTAGTAAATGCGTTTACGGATGAGAAATTCCCCACGGTCATTGCGCTGAATAAGATCGATCATGCGGACGCGGATAAGAACATTAGCAAGATTGCGAAGATGCAGGATCCGAAGAGTATTGTTTCTGTGTAGTGCTGTTTCGGAAGTTTTCCTGAGAAGGTTAGCCAAGCAAGGGTTTTGTGAAATATACAGAGGGAAGTGAGTTTGTGGATACAAGAGATGATCTAATTGCCGATGGCGATGAAACTGGTGGAGGTTTGAAGGAATTGGATGAGAAGCTCAAAACAAGAATTGAAAATTTTGAAAAGACATGGTTCTTTACAGATTTGGGAGTACGGGAGTAGTACAAGTACTTTCTCGAGCCGCAGAATTATTAGGTCTAGTACCGGTATTTCCTGTAAGGAATGTAGGAAGTCTGATAGCAGGAACTGGTGGATCCGGAAGTGAGAAAAGTATTTAGAGATTGTGTGTTGGTTAAGAAGAACACTACTGTTGCGGAATGCGCAAGGAAGGTCATGGGAGATGCTCCTTTAGCTTATGTTGAAGGAGCGGGTGGTGTGAGGGTTTCAGAAGATGCTATTGTTTCTGTTGGTCATAATGATGTGCGTATACTTCCTTTTCCTTTTACATTGAAGAAGTTATACTAACAAGCATCAGATCCTCTCTTTTAGAGTTGGTAGAGCATAAAGAACTTATAACACTCTCATCCTCAACTTTATATAGGGTATTAAGGATTTGGCGTTTTAAGAAGAAGGAAATAGGTATGGCAGATGGCGTTCGTCTGGTTTTGTCAAGACTCCGAATTTATTGGGAAGTTCTCGAAAAATTTAGTTTTTGTTATGTTCCGATATCCCACCACCAAGATCGAAGTGCATCTCCTCTTTTTTCACTAGTACGATTTACACCTCAACATTAAGCGAATGTTTCCTATAGAAATCCTTGTCCACGATGTACTTGGTGGTATCAAGAAGGAAGCCCTAAAAAGCTCAGCTTCTAATCAATGATTTTGCCTTATGATCATAAATACATGCCTGAATCTATCTATCAGCCACACTAGCCACTGTTCATCATCTGTGGAGCTAAAAAGGGGACTAGCATTACCCCGCATTTTAGGTCTTGGTACTCCAAGAAAAGTTGTGACGACATCGATATTGAGATTGGCTATCAATCCTATCATCATATATTGTCAATGCCGGCACTCGTAGTGTGATCACTAACGTAGCATGATCTACTGATGAGAGGAGGAAAGCTTTGTTCGCTTAAGCTTAGAAGCTATCACATAGCTTTTTAATCTACTATTTCTCTCACACTCCCTTTCTTCTTCTCTCTTCTTATTTACTACTTTCTACTATCTAATCCTTCCATACAATATCACGAACTTCAAGTCAGAAATATAATCGAAATCTACAATAATCATAACTTCTAGTTTCTAGTTTCTATTGTTCTCAATCAACGTCTCAATCCACCCACTACACAACCCCCCCATGATTCACCCACCATGCCCAAATCAAACATCCCCATCTCCTTCCACTACGCCCGCATCCATCATCTAACCCCCAACCCACGCCTCCACCTCCAATTCATCCACCGCTCTCCATCGCCCTCCTCAACCCAACCTCCCGCCGCCTACCCCCCCCTCAACATTATGCGCCCACGCTCCTACTCCACCACCACCCACCTCCGCGGCAACTGGGCGGGAAGATCTCCAGGGGAAAACGCAGGCACGGATCGCGCGTCTGATAGACATAATGTGCAGCATGATGCG
The DNA here is from genome assembly GCA_003260565.1 of Monilinia fructigena. NCBI lineage: Eukaryota > Fungi > Ascomycota > Leotiomycetes > Helotiales > Sclerotiniaceae > Monilinia > Monilinia fructigena. The sequence goes on from QKRW01000074.1 coordinate 62,547, forward strand.
AGTCAGAAGAGTAAGGGAGAGAAGGCGAAGGGGACGAGTGGGAGTGTGGGGTTGAATGAGGAGCCGGGGAGGGAGGGGAAGAAGGCGAAGGAGAGGGTTAAGGAAAGAGTTTCCGGCGGGGAGTAAGAATGGGCCGGTTATTGGGTTGGAGGATGAGAGGGGTGGGGTGAGTTTTTCTTGATCCCTTTTTTGTTTTGACTTTTTTTTTTCTGTTCGTGGAGTTTGCTGGGTTGGTGGGTTTCGGCTAATTTGGTGGGTGGTAGAAAGGTGCTTGAGTTGGGGAACTTGTTGGTATTTAGGTTGTGGCGGTGGAGATTTATGAGTGATGAGGGGTTGGTTGATATGTGGTTTGTTCCATTTATTATTCTATTCGATATTATCAAAGGTATCAAGATATATTATCTCTAATGGTATGAAGGTGGTAGGATGGCGGTGGGTTTTGGTATTGGTTTTATTAGTCTTGGTTTTAATTTTGAATAATCGAAAATGGAAAATGGAAAATGGAAAATGGAAAATGGAAAATCCAGAATCATAAAAATAAACATAAGCACTGGATTAATCTATCTTTGTTTTTGTTTTTGTTTTTTGTTTTTTTTTTTTTTGTTTTTTTTGATATGTTATTCTTGGTTTCTTGTGATTTTGTTTAGTAGATTGCAATTGGTTGGTTATTATGGCTTTTCAGGGGTTTCCTATATGAAGAAATTGCGGAAAATTTGATATATTGTGACGTGGATGGATGGATATATGGATGGATGGGGTGGCTTGTTTTTGTTTCTGTTCTTCCGTCTCTTGCTTGTTGGGGGAGTACAGGGTGTGGGGGGGTTGAGGTTTTTATATGGGGGTTTTTAAACGAGGTGTGTTGATTGCATGGCAGTGTCTGTTTGGGAGATGCGTATGAATGCGGAGAGACTGCGTAGGATTGGTTTGGCCAATAGATGCTTGGGATTTTCGAGTCTTTACCTACTAAACCATGCTTATGTACTTATGGCAGACACAGACCTCTGGTTATAGCCATTTCGTTGAAGTTTCCGGGAGGTTGTAAAGGTCTCATCGGTAACCATCAAACAAATGATTTCCTTGGAAGAGGTCTACTGCTGCATAAAAGAATCCATGTTATCATTGCCCACTTAGTGTATAGCTCAAAAGACTGAAGTATAAAACTGTCAATTTGTATTATTAGCAGTGCTTTATATAAGAACCAAGTTGAACAGGCCTGGTATTATAAATAATATAGAGGTAATACCTTCTATTCTCACTGGTTGGGCTGAACATTTTATGGGGTTTTATTTGAACGCGACATAAATTTAGCGAAGTGAATATTGATTGCGACGACGTTAACTTCATCACAATTGTCGAATAAATTCCAAGAACTATATCTCTCTCTGTGAAAATCAAAAGAAGGCGAATAGATATCCATATTGGAGATGGGGGAAACAAAGCCCACGAATAAATCCAAGTCAAATCCATTTTTCGAGAAAAAAAAAAAAAAAAAAAAAAAGCCCTCCAACCATCCATCCACCCACCAACTACACCACCCAGCCATCTCACTCCTCAATATAACCTCCAACCCCCCACCTCCTACCAAATTTTGTTCGCAAACATGGGCTTCTGGCTCAGTTGGCAGCCCTTCGACGAGTCGTTGGTCAACTGCTAACACATCAGACACCGCTATCACCAGGACTCATCATCCTTGGTATTGGTCAACCAATACGCGGGAATCACGAACGTACTGGCGCGTCCGAGAATGTAGGACAGACCTTTGCGGGCTTTCACACAGGTATACCGGGGAAACTGTAACAGCTTACGAGCGAGACCACGGCGCCCCGGGGGAACTTGATCGCTATGATTGTGAAATATTTTTTGGTATTTTTTTGGTATTTTTGGGCGAGGTGGGTGGGGTTTATGTAGGTTTTGGTTGTTTGTTCTATAAGCTTGGTTGGATATCTGGGGGTTGAAGATGTGGATTGACTTGGTGTCGTCTGGAGTTTTGAAGATTATATGATGTTCATGTTGAGGTGGATCGAATGAATAAGGGGGTGGTTAAGCGAGTTGTTGATGCTTGCCCCATCTTGTTGAATTGAATGTGTCGGTATGACCATGGAGAGTGATCATGTCACATCTGGCTTCGTATAAGGCTCTTTGATAATCATCTAGGGCTACAAATAGATTTTTACTCGAACCTATCAGCGTACATGCTATACAACGGTTGTGGATATTGGTACCATTCATAGTTCGACACTAGCAATTCTCCGAGGAAGAAATTGGCAAAAGATTATATACAACTACTAACTCTTATTTTTCATCTCCTGTTTGTTTATTATGCTTATGTCTACTCATGTATATTTCTCCCTTCCGCCGTGTCTTAGCATTTACGGTGTAAGTGTTTATTGTAGGTTGAAATAAGGTTTCGAGATTTCGAGGCTAAAATATAAAATGGGTAATGTAAGATCAAAAATGCAGAGAAAGAAGAACATTAGTTTAATACGGGTAACATTGTATTGTGAATGTAGATTATCTAGCAAAACGCCAAAGCAATATTTGGAAAAGGAGTAGGCGGTTGAACAAATGAATAGGGGGAAGAGGGGTGGGTGGAGCAAACAGGTTTCATTAGAATTCCACACAAATTTTGAAAGTTGATCTGGAGCAGGATTAGGCATTAATACTCTAATCGGGCGCATCTAGCCTTTGCGGGATAAGTATCCTAACCCCGGATGCATTCTATAGGATGATTACCCTTTAAAACCTACGGTCACTGGGTACACCTGTGGATAATAGATCACACAATCGTTCTATACAGTTGTTTGAAAGTGAAGCTATACTTAAGTTTACTAAAGAGCCAAAATCTCTAAGTGATATTTTCTCTTGTTATCCTTTAATTAGTGTTGGTATTAACTTGGTCAGTTAAAGTGTAAGTAGTTAAATCTTTTGTTATAATAATCATCGTTGTTATTCTCTATATAATCTATGGAATGGAGGACAAATTTATAGACGTTTTTAAAATACTAGTACGTCTAATACGGTTAGACATATTATTCGTACAGCAGCCCAAAAGTTATATGATCCATTTCCTGATACTGACAACTATCTAAAAGTAAAAAGATTATATGTTCACTCTTTAATTTCCTTTTTTATTTATTGGAATTCTTTGATTATCAATTCATTTAATATTGGCCGGCAAAGTCGATATCTCAACCTGTACGTGGCGCCGGCTACGAACCTTCAATCTTTGATTGAAGAGCTGATGAGAGATTAAAGCGCATTCGATGGAGCTGGGTGGTGCTATACACCAACTTGAGGCCGTACTGGGAGTGAAGGTACGTGCAGCGGAGGGTTGTCCCCTTGCGATAGGCCCGGAACAGAGGACTACCATCAACACGGTTGTGAAAACCATCCGACAATCGAAAATATATATGAAGAATTCGAAGCGGTGCCGGCCCTTACGAGTCTGTTGTGGGAAGCAGAGCCTGCGGATGTCTTGCGGATAGCAAGCGCCAAAGCGAAACCAGCCCTTACGAGTCTGTGTGGGAAACAGAGCCTGTGAAGGAGGCATATATAGTAGGAGATAGACAGGACACCTCTGGGATAATAGTATACGAATCAAGATACCAACAACGCGTACGTTGGCGCTCGACGGAAGTTTACAGATGGTAAGGGGAGTAGTGGTGAAAAACTCTTTATGTAGGGTAATTTCTGGATTTTGAAAAAAAGGGACGCTTTTTAGCACCTAATCTAATTGAAGGAAAGAGAATTATATATATAAAAAGATTGGAGGGACATATTAGCACTTTATCTTATAAGTGTGTAAGAGCGTAGCATAGCGGCGGAGGAACTTTCGAATGAGAGGGACGTTTTTAGCAAGCTTCGCTTTAACAGAAGCACTGATTAGACAACATGGCAATGGATGAGCTCCGGCAGAGGCCGCCTTTTAATATATATAATACTACGGATTTCGACAGATACTATGGCGGCGGATTGAGCTCGAGCAGATGCTATTTTCTCAATTCGGGTTTTGCCGAATATAAAGGATTCATTTACATTACGAACTATACATTGGGAGGACGGATTCGAATAATATTATTTTGGTTAGTGGGCTGGAAACACTAGTATTATACTGCTTAGCTAAGAGTATAATACTAGCAGAGCCTGCAAGACACGGTCGGCCTTATAGGGGAGAAGAGATTCGATAAGGTAACGCGAAACAGCATTTATACACTGCGGGGCGTGGTATATAATGGCAGCGACAGTGACACTGTCTATATAGCCCGAGAGGACGGACGCGCGTGTCGGTCTACAATAGGGTATTAGGCAGATGGCAATGAGATACCGGGTAGGCTTTATGGAGCAAACAGAAATAGGGGCGTGAAGCAATGGTTTTGGCGTTAACCAGAACTTCCGAAAGTAAACACATTATAGATGATTTAATGTAGTTAGAAAATTCTACAAAAGCCTAGTACTAGTGGCTTTATCATAGTGTGCTGGGAAAGCGTTTATAGGTGTAGCGAACCTATTTTGTATTATAGGGTATTCTAGAAAGTAACTATAATATAATCTATTTCTGCCAAGCTAGTAGGCTACGGATACGCCATATACCGCGGCCAATCACTAGTTAGAACAGGAAGCGGAGCGATAAACAGCATCTCCCACGTCTTTGACGCCGAAGCGATTGGAGCCCTCAAAGGTCTGCAATGCGCGCTGGAAATCCTTCGGCCCTTGGATGAGCATATATGGATGTGCATCGATAGCACTTCGGTGATCTGGTGTATGCGGGCTAACGCGTCCAATACTTCCCAGTGGGCCTTCCTTGAATGCCATGCCCTCATAGACCAGTTCAAAGTCGGCATTAGATGGTCCCCAGGCCATATGGGCATCGAAGGCAATGAGACGGCTGACGAGCTGGCTGACGCTGGCGCGAACGAGGGTCGCATGGATGATGACCGTTCGGCAGAGCCCACAATCAGCGGAATAGGCACAACGGCAAGGGCCCTTGACGACGCTGTGTGACCTCTGATTGGTGGAGTCGGTGCCTTACAGAACTCTCGGCATCCTACCGCAAATGGGGACTCGGGTACTCTATAGCGGAGCCTCCAGAACTCCGCCTCCCTCGTACGCTGCTCCACCGGCTTCTAGCCGCCCGAACGGCTCATGGCGACTTCGCGCAATACCATAGAAGATTCGGCCACACCGACGCTGAGCTCAACTGCCTTTGCGGATACGCGAAAACTCCTGAGCATCTCGTGTTCTGTGAGATCTCCCAGCGCAAGTTCCATGCCTGGCCGGCCAAGCCGGAACGCCCACCTAGTCGCCCTAAAGAAGGTCGGAGGTACATGAGCGCAATACTAGCGCACCCCAAACTGTTCGAGGATTTTCTCACAGTGACGCAATATTTCGCTATCAACGCCCGCGCACAACAAACGCGCGATCTGACAAGTCCGGGTGGTCCACAACAGAGCTACGGCTTACCGAGACAAAACCGCCATTCTTTAACTGCTGTATAGCGATAGGCCGCGCCCTATATAATCAGCGCACGCATCATACAAAGGCACCGCCCTAATGTAAGAACCGGCAAATTAAAGTGCTCCCTATATGCACATACGCCTTCTAAGGATAGCAGCTATACTTAAAGATCTGCTACACTTAAAAGGTAAGCTAGCAAATAAAAAGCGCTAACCTATAAATATGTAGGATTTAGAAGAGAGCGAGCAGGGACGCTCCTCCAAATGGAGGGAGGAGGACTGCAGGAGTAGCGGGAAACGGCACTGTCTAGGTGTAGGGACTGAAGGACGGGGCGCTAGGAGTACCATCAAGTATAGCAACAGGCTATGCACGGGAGGCGCGCGGGGAGGCCCTGCCTCCGTCGCGGGCCCGTCGCCAATACCCTTCGGGAGGTCAGAACTAGCCATTCTATACGGAGACGTTAAACTGTATATAAATAAATAAATAAATAAAGATAGTTATACGGTCTTTTACCGTTTCGTCCTGCTCCGTTTTTTTAGTATAAAGATGGAATAGAAGAAAAGATTATATCAAACTCTATATTATTATTAAAGGTAGAACTTGCTTTGTTATTAAATATAGCGTATATGCTTTGCTTCGATAGTTCTATAAAGTTAAAGAAACCAGTAAAAGCTATCTTACGTTTAACATACTATAATTATTGGTTTGTTGCTTTATATATACCGCAACGTACACCTTCGGGGTTAGAATTACTACCTGAACCCCGTCCTTAGGGCCCCGCTCCTGCTAACGTTTAACTATTAGCTCGCACACTTTGTATATAACCGTTTATTAACAACGGATCTTTCCAAACTGGTTTATAGTAAGCCGGACTATCTTTCCGTTAACCCCTTTTTGGAGCGGCTATATAATGCTTATATCCAACAGGAAAAGAACTATAATAACCAGTACATTTAAACGAAGCTATACAAATAGCGTTTGATGCCCCCTAATATTTCGATATAGTTACACTATAATTGTTGCATTTGTAAACTTTATTTATTTATTTATTTATTTATTTATTTATATACAGCTTAACATCTTCGTATAGAATGGCTAATTCCGGTCTCCTAAAGGGTATTGGCGACGGGCCCGTAACGAAGGTAGGGCCTCTCCGCACGCTTTTTGTATATAGCTTATTGCTATATTTGATGGTATTTTTAGCGCCCTATCCTTCAATCCCTACATTTAAACAATACTATTTCCCTCTACTTCTATAATCCTTCTTTTTCCATTTAGAAAAGCGCTTTCGCTTTCTTTTTTCTAAATCCTATACATCTATAAATTAGCGCTTTTTATTTATAAGTTTACCTTTTAATTATAGCAAATCTTATTCAAAGTATAACTACTATATTTAGGAGGCATATATACATATAAAAAGTATCTTATTTTGCCGGTTCTTACATTAAGGCGGTGCTTTTGTATAATACATACACTGATTATATAGGGCACGGTCTATTGCTGTATAGCGGTTAAAGAATGGCGGTTTTTTGTCTCGGTAAGCCGTAGCTCTAATGGGGACCACCCGATGCATTTATAAACTGTATAGCAAGTTAAAAAGGTTACAATATTCTTAGCACCCTAGATTATATAATTCTATACTTTTCTTCTTCTCCGAAAAAAAAGGTGGCGCAAAAACGAGCCAACGTTGTCAGGGGGGTATCGCAAATGGCAACTAGACTACGCTTTGAAGGAGCCTATGGAACTCAAACTCTCTAGGCCAACTCTGCATCGAATACTTGCGCTGCGATCCAGGCACGGCGACTTCGAGGCTTACCATAAACGTTTCAAGCATGAAGACGCAGAGACTCACTGTCCATGCGGTAAAGCTAAGACCCCGGAGCACCTTGTTGTCTGTGAAATCTCGGTTAGGAGGTTCCACTCGTGGCCGCTAAAACCTGTTCGCCCACCGACAACCGCCCGGGAAGGGCATGACTATATACAACGGCTTCTTGCTCTCCCACAAGAGTTCGAGCGCTTTGTCACAACAACGCGATACTTTACGTTTTGCAACCGAGAGCCTGACGGCATCCCAAACAGCGCTCGACCTAGCGCCACACCCTCTCCTCCCCTCTTCCCCCCTCTCCTCCCCCCTTCCCTCTTTACCCCCCTCCCCCCCCTTCTCCCCGCTTCACCTCGGAGCCTAATCTGAGGCGCGACCCATAGAGCGCGGCACAACACTCTATACGACGATACAAAGGCTGCATCCTAACGTAACAACTGCCCTTTTAGCACTCCCTACCAATGCGATTGCCATACAGCCCGACATTCACTCTTTTTAGATATAACAAGCAAAGGCTAATCCCTTCAATGCAGGACGCTCCCTCAAACGGCGGAAGGAGGCTGCCTCAGTGCTTCAACCTAGCGACGTCGTACGACACGTACCTAAGTGGTGAGCTCTTGGGTCTTCGACCCACTAGTGTATCACCCGTCTCTAGTACCCCTCGGGAGGTCAAGAGCCTAGCTAGCTCATATAGACGTTAAACATAATAAATAAATAAATGAATTCTTCTCCGAAAGCTTAAAATATCTTAAGTATTTAAAAAAAGTAAAAAAAGTAAACTTTTTCTTTAAAGCTAATAAACTATACTATTATTGAACCTAAGATTTCAATATTATAGTAATTAACTAGCTTTACCCCAATCTATATTTTGGCCTCCTTATAAACAATTTCGATAATAATAAACCAATTATTCAAAAAGTTTATTAAAATATTAGGAGTATAAACCAAATAGTATATATACCATTTTGTTACAACGGATTAGTAACAGGCTGTAGAATCACTGACTTATAGGCTATAATGGTATTATAGGCCTCAGTAATTCAGCTGCAGTATACCGGGGGACACTAGGCACTCAAGGAAAGCCTCAGGCATGTATATAGTATTAGTCATAGGATACCCTAGGAACCTAGAACATAGTTCCCAGGACAGTAGGTCCTAGGAAAGACAGAACACAGTAAGCAAGAAGGCTTCACTAGGATTAGTAATGTCCCAGGGGATTAGCCCCAGGATAAAAGAACAAGCTAGGACAATAGGAATCACGGGACGAGGGTCATGTGACACGTCGAAGATCGAAATCGATATTCGACTAGGTCGATCGTCGAAGTCGATATTCGATCAAGAGCAAGAAGGTCTATATAAGAGAAGGGCCTCTTTACAATATAGAGCTTCGTGCTCAAGAACAATCATTAGTTTCATTACTATAGTTACGAGAATTGCAATCAGTTACAACCTTATTGAATTCCTACTTGAAGTCTAGTCTAAACCACCTCGAGAGATCTCTAGCCACTTCCACGTGACCCTAGAGGCAGCTCCCGTAACAGTGTAGATATAAAAGTTTATTTTCTTTTTCTTAGTTTTTTAATATTAAATTGCTGATTATTAACAATCAGATTATCTATATATTTGTGATTTTGGATTTTGGATTTTTCTATTTTTGTTTTAATAAAATAATATATTTTTGTAGAGTAATATATTTTAACAATAAATCTATATTTATTATTATTATATTCAGAATCTTAAAAGCTTCTATATAGAAAGTTTTGGATAATTGCTTTGTAGTAACAGTTCCGAAAAGATATTAATTTAGGTAGACTAATAAACCTTTTTAAATTTCCTAAGTAAGTTTCTTTTGCTTATTTGGAGAATTACAAATAAAAGCTTCTATAGCCTTGATATAGCTTTCGAATACAATACATCGTAGCATTTGCCTTGCACTCCATTTGTTCCAGCTTAATTATTATAGCTTAGAATACTGATATACCAGCAGAATTGATTATTAACAGAATTAGTATATATACCTATATAAGTTTATTTATTTATTTATTTATTATTATTTTACGTCTATATGAGCTAGCTAGACTCTTGACCTCCCGAGGGGTACTAGAGACGGGTGATACACTAGTGGGTCGAAGACCCAAGAGCTCACCACTTAGGTACGTATAGTACGTCCCTTATATAGTTTTAATATACTAAAAGAATAAAAGGAATAGGAGCGATTGTTTGCATATATATACATCCATATTCGCGATCGTTAGCCTTTGGGGCGTTTACGGCGCTATTATCGCTAATGGCAATGAGGCGTAGAGAGGGATTTTTAGAGGATTTTATTAATAAGGATACAGCCTTATATGATAAATTTATAACAATAGAACAAATATCAATGTATATAAAATATAAACTGGGATAATATCATTAATTGCATATATCAAAATATGAGAATCGAAATGCTACTCTTATATTTGATCCGGTATTTTATTTTAACGGTATTTGTCCAACGACCCTAAGTAGAATGCCGAGGCGTTAGAGCGTAGCTTAGAATGTCACGTGACACTCCGACAGTCGGTCATATTGACAGTACAAGTAATGAATAATAACATGTGAATACTAGTAGCTAACTTGTTTACGGAGTCTTAGCGAGGTAATAAACGGCGTATTTAGTAGGGAGTTCGGGTAAGTTGAGGAGCTATGCGAAATGCTTTCCCAAGTTAACATTAGGCGAATTGTAGTGATTTGAGGGGGGAGGGAACTGAATACAAACGTTTTATTCCGTACGTAAGATTCGATATTAAAGATGCATATGACGGTATATTTATTTGATGTATAAATATTGAAGAAAACTCCTAGCTTGAGATTAAATATAGAATAAAGAGTATTATGCAAATAATTATATACCGGTGGTGTTTAGTTTAAAAATGTAAGTTCATTAGTACCTTAGCTTCTATATCTAGTGCTTCTATAGCGTACTCAATAGACATGCCGGATCGAAATATAAAATGGTGCAGGTGGTTCAGATATTAATCATGTACGTATTTCGCAAGTGAATTTACTAGATTAGTTAGTTGAAGGGTCATGACAGGTGTTAAATGCAAATGCACAAAGCTATGAAATATCCTCTATTAGTATTTCCCTGCGAGCTCGAGCATAATTTCTTCAAGTACAATTTTCTCGAGCATAACTTTTATTTAATTCAATGATTGTGGTAGAAAGAATTCAATTTACCTGTAGGTAGGTAGGTACCAGACTGGTCGATGGGCAGAACTAGCGGTCAAGATAGTTTGACACGTTTGCTATTTTGTCAAATAAGTTTGCATCAACCGGCCTTAATCCTTAGTGCGCACGGACTATCCAGATTTCTATATAAGGACCGCTTCTCTCCATCAAAATCTTTTCTCTTTAGCTCTCTTTGCCTATTGGTAAGTTACACCCTACATTTTACTCTTCTGTCAATATCTTTTGCTAACCAAACTTCTCAACAGGCTTAGATCAAGTGTAGTATCTGTTCTTTTCAGTTTAATCTCTGAAAGATCGTCATAGACGGTCACATTGATTATACTTATTTTTGTGTCCTCGGGATTGGTCCGCTGTGCTTGCGCATGATCATTCCCACAGTTTCCCTGGTATTACACTGCCTCCAGGTGAAGCGAACACTTTTCATTGCAAATTCTTGGCTTGCCGGAATTTGTGAAGAAGAGATTGCTCTGGTTGCTTGATTTGGTCTTCTGTGCTGATTTGATATTGGAAGATAGATAAGACGTCCAATGGCAGGATGATTAGTTATCTGGTTTGGTGTTGGGAATTGAAGACTATCAATGCGACTTGATGGAGGAACAACTTTCGGAATGGCTGACAGAATGAAGATGATGAATGGCATTTACTATAGCACGTGATGTTAGGTATCATACATTTTTTGTATTGATGTATTCTCATGGTAAACACAATCTGATGATTGTATTATTATTTTGGTGAAAGCTAGAAGAATAAGACTCATGTGTGAATTAGTCATTACCTAGGTAGTGTAATTAGTATGACTTATAATAAGTTAGAACGCGAAGGATTAAAACGCGTTGGAGAACGGGAAGTAGAACCATCAAAAAATGATCATACAATATTTCGTTTATTATTTATTGTTCATGTGACTACCTAGGTACGAAATAAATAATATATGAAATCAAAGCCAATCAAATCAAATCGAACTTGGAACCTTGGAATCCTATACAATTAATTTCTAAACCTAGAACACATAGATATATATATATATAGACATATATATATATATATATATATATATATATATATACTACCTAGGTATATAGGTAGTTTTTGAAACTCTGTTATTGTAAAATTCCGCATTGGGATATCATCATCGAAAGAATACCATAAAAGTAAAGTTCTTGGGTAGAATTATTTATCTCATGTATCCATTATTTATCAAGTGAACTTCAAATATATTCCATAACACAAAAGTAAACCCACAAACAATACCCCTCCTTCAAAAACCTTTAAGCAAAATGTCGGACCTTAATGGAATGGTAGACCCAAAGATCTTTTGAAGATCTACAAACCAAGATTGATGAAGATGCGGAAGTGAGAGATCAAATCAAAGCTATTATTAAAACATTGGAAAAACAATGTCGAAATGCTCAAGCAATTTTATCTCGGGCGCATTCAACACCAGCTTCACAGTGTGAGTTTTCTAAAGACTGACTGATTTATAAGCTAAATTCACCATCTAACATTTCATAGTGCAGCCTGTTCTTGAATCTGCAGAGAAGGCTATACAGGAGCAAGCTGGGAGTATTCAAGAACTCGCAGGCGTAGCTACAAATTACGCTATTACAAGTATATATATGTAAGTTGGACAAGAGACGTGCAGAATGTGATCTTTGCAGTCCTCAGTCTTTGCGGATGGTTGGGCGGTTTGACCAAGGACGGACAGCCATCCGAATCAGGAAGACTTCTCACAATTGAGGAGGTAGGAGAAATCCTTCAAGGTATGTGTGCATGCACATTTTCTTTGCAAAGGGCACAGCTAATAATATAACAGTTCCAGTCAACCTCAAAGAGAGAGACTCATTCCATATCAGCATTGAAGAATACCTTCTCTCCCTCATCACCTTGATCGAAGAGCTTTCGCGACTAGCTATCAATTCCGTTACTCTGGGAGATTATCAGAGACCCTTACAAATTAGTCAATTCGTCAAGGATGTACATGCGGGCTTCCAGATTCTGAATTTGAAGAACGATATCTTGAGGAGGAGAAGTGATGGCATCAAGTATAATGTGAATAAGATTGAGGATATTGTGTATGATCTTTCATTGAGGAATTTGGTGGCTAGACCTGCATCTACATCTTGAGGACAGGGTAGAAAATTGGACTATTGCTTTCGCGCTTGCTTCTTCAATGTTATGAGAAGTAGGAAATTTGCTACTGTTAGGAAGCTATATTTGAATTTTAGAGGCAGGAAAATGTATGGAAATTTGCTTGGACGGTTCCGCGATATCATGAGAGGGAGAAACTGGAAGATTACTGCTACTATGAATATTATGAGCAAAGGCAAAAAGTAAAGGGTTATTTTGATTTATCATTGAATGATATTTACTCTAAAACTACCTACATGACCAGAAAAAAAATCATGAATATCCTCACGTCAATCCCTCCAAAACTGCTTTATGATACTTTACATGGCAAATCCCAATATCAAAAGTTTATCGGTACTACCCTGCCGAAAAATGCCGACGCTAGTGACGAAGCTCTAAAATAAAGCTAACAAACCCAAAAGTTACATCCACCAGATCTTGCAAATGATAACATCAGAAATGCCATTGATCGATCCCATCACCATGTCAGGAATTAGTCCAGTATCTGGGGAAACCTCCAAATACAAATCACTCCCTACGGAATTCCTCTCTTCTGACGTGGCTCGTATTGTCCCTCACATCCAGCCCGTAATCCTTCTCTCAGCGTATTACTTCCGATTCTCTGCACTGGTAGCAGACCCCGTACCTACCCTTTTGCACTCGCTATTGCCCGTCACATTACTGCAGGTAGCATATGCAGTGCTCTGTTTACCGGCTGCCGGGTCGAACATGGCGAAGAAATTGAAAGCCGGGGGAAAAGAGGAAGGGAGTCGAGGGTGGGGAGGCCAATCATAAAATCTTTGTATGTTTCTCTCTTGGGATCTCTCATGTGCAATACAATGCAACGTATCTTTTGAGAATGGGAGCGAAGAATTGCTAATTTTGCTTCCTTTCAATAGACGACAATTTTTGCCCTCATCCTAACAGCTACCACTGTCCCGCTTATCACCGCCCTGCAAATCCTCTTCGGCGCTCCCTTTACTACTCATATTGAACATACGCTTCTCTCATCTACTCATATCTCTCTCCTAGCGCTCTTTCCTCTCTTCTATATCCATGGTGTGGATTCTGTTAGATGGCTCGAAATCGCATCGTTGTCTGCGCCGGTTGATGAGGTGTTTGGTGCAGCGTTGGGATGCGCGCTTGGGGCTTGGTTGGGGCGCCGTGCCTATCCCTTGGATTGGGATAGGGAATGGCAGAAATGGCCCGTGACGGTTATCACGGGTGCATTTGGAGGATACGTGGCTGGGAAGTTTTGTGGGGGGTTGGGGTTAGTGAGGGGTAAGAGGATTGAGTTGGAGTAGAGGAGAGGATTTAGCACCGGTGTATAGTATAATGGGGGATCGAATGGCCCGGCACTTGGAATGTGATGAATGTATAGAGGATTTTGTTATGATAGCATTTATATGGGCGTATGGAGCTGAAATGAAATGAGATGAAATGTGAAGTCTTCTTAGCGGGAGATCTTGCTTCTTTTGGCGTGAAGGTTCGATTTTGGTGTTTGGTTTTTGCATGTATGTTGAGAGATTAAAGTGTATGCTCAATCAATGCTTAAGCATCCATCGTTGTGCATTATAATGGCCGGTGGAGCATTTATAGATGTAAAGCTTCCGAGGCTTATCAAATGTGTTTATTTGTTCTCTACTCGTTACTTTATTGGCATCTTGAGTTGTTTATTTGTATATCTGTATATCTGTATATATATATATATATATATATATATATATTTTCCCCCATTTTTCCTTCCCCTTTTATTTCGCATTGCTTTATTTCATTTATTTCATTTAATACTTTCTTTCAATATCACTTTCTATCCTCTTCGTATAATCGTATAATCAAGCGTTGGATTGAATGTAGGATTGCGTGTTCGTATATCTAAGTAGAAAGGTGGATATGAAGTGTAGATATTAAGTATGTATTTGTATAAGTTGAGTGGTGTGCGAGGTTGGTGTAGTTATGATTGTTATTTCGATCATATTGTTTGAAATGGAGTTTTTGTCATTATCATTGTCATTGTCATTGTCATTGTCATTGTGGTTGTGGTTGTGATTGTGGATGGCTTTATTAAATATAGATGTTGTGAATAGAAAGCTTGTTAGAGGGGTAAAGGGATAAGGGGTATGAGGCGGTAGATGAGGAGTAAAATGAAAAATGAATCGGAAGTTTTGATGTTTAAAAGCAATGTAAATGAGAATGAAAGGAGGATAAATGTATAGAAAGTATTTTTTCATTTTCTGCATTGATTTTCAATGAAGGTTTCCAAGGTGTGTATTTTTGTTTAGTTTTGAGGGTTTGGATCTTTTTCTTCGTATTTGAGTGTATATATATATATAATATAGCATCTTGGTTGTTTTGTTTGTTGATCGTAATATAACTTCATCTACAGCTCGTTAAATCGAATAATAAGATGGATTGTTTATATCCTATTGCGTTTTTATTGTACGTTTGAACTTTTCCATGTATGCATTTTGCTTTCTTATATTGTTTGGCTCATTAAGGGATTGAAAATGGTATTATATGAGATTCGGTATTCAAGTAAATCTGTTTCTATACGAGTAATTCCATAAATCCGTATATCGTTAGGGGGAAAGAAAGCGAGTGTTTTAACCTCGATATTGAAAATGAAAGGAGGGGAATTTGGATTCTATGAAGGAGGTTTTTGATATCGGTTATCATTCGGCTTATGTAGCTGCAGTGCAGAAGCTGGTGCTGTAGACATGATCTTGTTTGTGTTTTGGGGAAGATGAGAATGAGAATGAGAATAAGGATGGTAATAAGTATAGTCGAGAGCTTCACCAATGTCGTTAGTTAGGATTGGGGGTTTCTCTTTAATCTATTTCAACGGGGGTAAGTTTTTTAATTCTATTCACCCTATCGTTTTTTTCGCCGTTATAATTATTCCATGATCTTCCTCGAATGCTTAATATCGTTATAATCTTGCCTTTCGCGCGCTTCTATGAATTCTCTTTGTTGTAGTCTTACTATAGTTTTTGTATCGCGGTAAAGAAAGCGGGAAATGGAAAAGAGACTATGAAGATGGACGTTTGAAGGTGAAATTTCAGGGAGTGGAGAGTGTGATTTGAGCATTGAACCGTATATTGGAAAGTTGGATGCGATGAGATGATTTGATTCACGAATGCATCAGATAGTGGACTGGTAAGGAGATGTGAGTATTTTATTGCAAGTGTATGTTATTTGATTCAACTGGTGTCCGGCACTCCTGAAAATAGACAATACCTTCAAGAATGAACAACTTTCGCAAGCAAATATTCATCAATTCAACGCCTTGTTTTATAAATGCAACCAAAGCCTCAGAGCTTAAATCAAAATTCCCCCATTCCATTCAAGCTGTGGATGCGGTTCAAAGTAACAGTCTAAACTACGATGAAGTCAATTGTATCAATTGGGAATATCAAGTCGAAACAATAGAAACTGATACTTCTCCCGTTCAACTAGGGCCCAGTGGAAATCATCTTAGTCACAATCTTCCAGGGCTAGGATTCTTCCTTTTGCTCAAATCATTACCTATCGCTTGCTCTTTTAGCTGTTGCATTTACCAGAACATTGTAGTCGCCAAAGTCACCCTGAGGATCCGACGAAGCAAGTGTAGGATCTAGAGGCATTCCTGAATGCCCCGAACTTCTAAATCCTGTTCTGGCACCGCGATGAAAAGAATTGAGGTAGACGGAGTTGGGAATCATCGTGCGCGATTCTTTTCATGTTCCTCATGACTTTTCCCAGGAGGGGCCTCAAAGTAGGGATTGAAGCAACGACAACCCAAAGATTGATCTCTACAGCTCCCCAAACGCAAGACTCAACTTCGTTGACTGTGCATGTTTAAGATTAGTGACTTGAAACTAGGAGACGTAGAGCACATACAAGTAGGATCGAAACCATAGCCCAGGCGTTTGTCAGAAATGATTAGCTTCCATAAACGAATGATAGATATTATTGTCACACTTTGGTTCTATCAGCATTGACAGCCTTAAATACTGTTTCTGCTTGGAGTTACTCACATCAGACCGACAAGAAATGTGCTGCTGATCGAAATTTTCTGCGAAAATGACCTTTTTAATAGAAGAGATAAAATAGGCTGGCATTACGAGCACAAACAATATCCAATGTGATAGTCAGACCCTCGTTGATGATGAAACCCTTGTTGTAAGGAAAGCATTTACTTGGGATTCCAAAGTCCCAGAATCCTCGAATGGGATTACAAATAAAGATTGACATGCAGACCTTCATGGAATATTAGTACACCAATGAGCAGAGAGAGCAGTATATCATATCATATCATATCATCACTCACTGTTACCAGCATCCAAACTATATTTACTGCAACTGCAATAATGATAGGCCACTGTCTCGTACTACCTCGAAATATCCTCCAGTACAATGCTAGTAGAGAGAGCTTGCTAGAGGTCAAGGCCATAGTATAGAGAATGATAGCTCCATACATGATTTTCATAAAGAAAGTGAGATGCGACCGGTCCGACTTTCCAATATGCTGACCGAAAAAGTTTTGCTGGGCCTCCACGATGAGCAGAGCCGAGAGAGTCCAGCACAACGCCTATTTTGTCAAATTTAGCATTGAGCAATGCATATTCTGATGGGTGGTTCTTACAGCCGCAAAGATAATTAGGTAATCATCCCACCACATCTCGATCTTGGTCCACCATCTTGAGAAGAGCCGAAGACAGATGGTGATGAATGATATGGCGGTGAATGTGATCACAAGAGCATTGACGTAAGGTCTCTGGTTGACGTCGAGCTTGATGCCTGGGTAAATCGGGGTGGGTATCTCAGAAGCAGACATTCTCGACGTTGTTTGAAGCAGTACTTTGTGCGGTGTATATCCAGAAAAACATGCAAGGAGCCACTTGTGAATGAATGTGGGAGCTATGCGTTGAGATTGTCGCTCAAAACGTTGAAGATTGCACAACATGCCGCGAGGTTCTGATTGCGAAGTTTCCATGTTCGGCGGACGTTCCGGTAAAGTTAATTCCCCGGTTGTGTGTATGAGCCACATCAAGGTATTGATCAATAAGATTCATGGCTGTACATCAGGCAGCGAGGCTCTACATATTACTTGCTGTACTTGGTCAAAGTTCTGATGTGATCATTGGCAGGGGCAAATTTTGCATGATTATGAATAAGCTCAGCTGTACATGAAGCTGTGGATAGGTCAGGCTGGTGGTTACACGGCTTACGGCGCCTCGCATTTCAATTGTTGTACTCGAATCTGGAGAAGCCTCCGAGGAAAATATGTGGTGCAAATCTGGGAATTTCTGTCAGCACATAATATAGGGGGTTTTACAACGGACACAACTAGGAAATTGTGTTGATCAATTATTCGTTCATTTGTTCATTGATAGGGTGACTGAAACAGTAGCTTGTGTGCGGGAGTTCTATTTATGAAGATAATTTTCCTCTGGAGAAAACGTATTCTCTTTCTGGTTTAGTTTACTTCAATATCAATTAGTTCTTCGCGATGGCATTCCATCCACCTGATCGATTTGTGACATATGAGAATGGAAATCACGTGAGACTTCAAAATTCCGATTGCTTGGAATTTGAACTTAGAGGAAGAAGAGAGGAAGAAAGAAAGAAAGACAGAAAGAGGAGGAAGAACCTTGAGAACTTATATGAAGGGTAGTTTCCTGGGTGGTAGGCGCTACACGTGCATATATAGCTCATAGAAATCATAGAAACCGAAGAGGATTGTATGTATATACAGTCGGCTACAATTCCTGCCTTATGCAAGAAGAATTCTGTTGGATACACTTAAGATTACTCAATAGTATACTTATAATTCATAAATTGGTTCAAATTTCCCTCTGTGTGTGTAGAAGGAGGAGGATTCTACCTAGTAGTAAATGATGGGCACGTCACGTGTTCCAGCATATATCAATATATCTCTACCCCTATTCGAGTATATTGAGGTCTAGCCAGGTGAGCACATTATGTAGAGGAGCTATGAGCGGCGGAAATCCAACACCTGTATGCGGTGTCACCTCTGAAGTTTCGGCTATTTTGTAAGAGTTTGCAGAGGCTAGGGGGAGCCGAGCTGATAGGGGTTACAATGGATTCCGCAGAGAAGCTACTAGGAGAGTGGTGCCTCCCTCTATACTGTTATTGAGTTGAAAAAATTGTAAGTTTAACTGTATGACTGCTTGATATGTGGCCGGAATGCGATCTAACAACAAGGAAGAGCTCAACTGCCGCTGGTCTGATTAAAGTGTGTTTGAAAGGAATTTTTGAATGTGGTAGGACAATCCTATCTTGGATTTGTTGGAAATTTTGTCTAGTTTCTGTTGGAACAGTCACTGAAGAAGTGTTTCGTGATTTGCTTGGTGAGCAAAATGTTTTGAGTGTTGTAGAGAACTACGCAGTTGACAAATAGCAGGGTGGTGCATTGGTGAATACCTGCTGATTGTTTTATCACTATTTCACAAGACTTTCTTAGAAAGCTTGTTTAGCCGCTACGGCCAATCTCCTTCTGTCGAAAATAAAAATAGGTTCCTCTTGATCCCGTAGCTGATCTGAACACCATGATTACCCCCACGTCGGGTTTTTAAATCAGCTGAGAAATTGCCATTCATGAACAGTACAAGAAAGAGTGGAACATCCGTCAATATCCATGCATTTGTATGGCCAAATTTCTCAACCGTATGCTCCTCTGATCCTGAGCACATCTTGAAGTACTATCCCGTCGTAAAGAAGATCCATAGTCTCTTGACTTTGAATGGCTTATGGGACATGGCCTACGCCAACTTGCTCTTAATGGGAACCGAATAAGAATTCATACGCCTTTGATGATGTAGTTAATCACCGAGATCTGGGCCATGAATCATTACGACAAAAAAGAGCTGCATGTCGACTAAATTGAGAGCGATATCTTGAGTCCCTTGGATAATTTACTACGGCCAAGAGGAAAGATTGATGTATCTCCGTGACGCATGCCCTATATCAACGGGGCTCGCAGACCCAACTTGCTGCTGTAATTACTCAGTCTGCTGACGAAAGGGTCTGGAAGTCTTGTCATAGAATTTCAAGCTGGAGTTGTGAAAACAAAAGCTGGGGAGGTGGCTGGATTCAAGTGTCATTCTAAGCTACAGATGCTGGAATCTTGGAAGAGAATGTCTTGGGAGAGAATGTGGGAATCAATTGGGGAGCAGAAAGTAAGTTTGTGAAACACTCAAGTCGGAGCCAAAATATGGGAAGATGTTGGATCTGACCCTTAAGATACTACTTACGTAGGTCAAAAACTTAAAGTGTTTGAGTTTTTTGATTTTGGGAAAAAGTGATGGCGTTCAAAGATACTTGATTATCAGTAGAAGAATCAAGGTACGGCGGTGGTAGCTCTCGTAAAATATGGTACTCGCAAATGAGCTGTTGTTTTCGAATTTGACGCTGCATAAGAGAATATCACATGATTGACACTGGGAATTTTCCAAGGCCCAGTTTCTCTCCCTAGTCATATCCTATACCTTTCCTACACCTTTCCCCCCAGAAAATAATTAAGCGACACTCTGAGGAACTTATCTCTGGGTTCCGAGTCATTTTCAGAGGCATGATTCGCGCACCCGCGCGGGTGTTATTGATCCTACTTGGAAGAATTCTGGATGATGGTAGAAGAATCATATGCGATATGCTTCCTGTACATAAGAATCATTGGGGCGTGCTACCAGCTCACCCCTTCCCAGCTCATGCTGTAGTTCTCTGCTATAGTTTCTTTGGGCTTTTGCACCCCTTTCCAGACATTGGGGTGCTATCGTTTGAAAGACCCAGTATATTCCTAATGGGTTTCAAGCATTGAGCGACTCTCATCTAAGGGAAATGACTTGTGCGTGAAAAATTACATCGGAAAAACCCTCGCAACCGTACTAACCTCTAGATCTAAGGAAGAGGGGGACAGAAGAAGGCCAGCGAGCGCGGTACCCGACCAGGGGGATGAGAAGACTGAAAAGAGTCGGATTAATTTGCCAACAAGCTTAATACGCTCTTGAATAATTTACTTCTTTATAAGATTTATCAATGATCCGCAAAGCAATTGAGCAACTAGCTATATATATATAGTTCTATATAACTAGCTCATTTCTTCAACTTGTATTCGATCATTATAGAAACAAAATAAGATAGAACAAGTCCTTGGAATAATTGGTCAAATTAGTTATTATATACTGTATCAATTATACTACAATATCAAATTAATTTCAGATTTAAAAATGTGTTGGGTTTACAGGATTTATATGTACTACTTGAGTTAGAAAGCGACTAAATACCCAACTATTCACCGCCTTCTGGTAGAAATATTACTGCCCAATGGCGGTGACCATTTTATTTCGATGGAAGGAACTCCAGATGAATAAATTTGAATAACAAAACAAAACAAAATAAACCCCAATTTACTTTCTTCATTTCTACACAAATTATATTTGCATATACATTCAAAACAAACAAAAGAACAGAAATAAATTCATTTGCTACATATCCTATATTGCATTCACGTTGAGTCTGGACAGAATGCGCATCCTCATCTTTCTCTTTCTTCACTACCTGGTTGGGCCAGGTTGAACGGTATAGAATTCTTCGATACTGCTATTTCCTTATCCGATCATGGAAATGGTATAATCACCACAAGAGTATTGAACTCAGTTGATACATTCGATCTCCCTACATTACTTGAGATCCCTAAAGATCTTTATTGGACAGAGAGTTTTTATTGGAAATTGAGAAGATAGATCCCCAATACAAACAGTTGAGAGAATTGGTAGGAGGGAACTCGATGAGGAAGGATGTGATGCTATTTTTGTTGATGCAGATAACTATTGCAAGAAACAATACGATTCAATGCACGGTTTGTCACGAAAGAGAGGTAATTTGGGTTCATTTTAGTGCAATCTTATTCGAGATAAGGCTGTGCTATATGTTGAGTGAAATCATGCTGACTGACCTTATAGGTTGTCTGCTTTGGGTATGAAATGAATGGGCTTGGAACTGGAACTGGAAAATGCCACCAGTGTGTTCTTTCTGGCCTCTCGTGTGTTAGGTCCAGTATAGCATCCCAATCAGAAAAAGATATAACCGCCGGGGTGAGCAATCCGTGGTCAGAGTATGTGAAGTTCTTACCGAAGATGATGCCAGTTCCTACTATGTGGAATGAGCAAGAGATAGAGATTTTGGCGGGAACATCTTTAGAAGTATGGTAGAAATAAACCACACTGCCATGGTACTTGCTGATTGTTCTCTCAGCATGTAATTCAGGCCAAGATGTCTACTCTAACCCGAGAATTTGAAGATTTACGCGAGAAGACCATTGGGATACCTTGGTGCCACTCCTGCTGGTGGGGGACTAAGTGGATCGTTTCTATCCTTGGAGCTGTCAGACTGGATACGACTTGATGCTTGGTGGAGATCAAGATGCTTAGAACTTCCAAATGCCGGGGAAGTGATGATTCCTTGTCTTGATATGGCCAATCATTCATCTACATCCAATGCATATTGGGAACAGACATCGAATGGCGATGTATCACTCATTCTTAAACTGAACCTGCACTTGGGGCAAGGGAGTGAAATAACCATTAATTATGGAGACTCGAAAAGTGATGCTGAGAATCTCTTCCAATATGGTTTCATCGATGCAAATACCAATACTACATCAGTAGTTTTAACACTGGAGCCTAGAAATCTGGACCCTCTACGTCTAGCAAAAGTTGCCGCATTCAAAAAGCCCCCATTCATTCATATCTATGGACATGAGGATGGGCAGATCTCTTGGCAAGGCCCATTTCTTTACTTTATATGCTTGAATGAGGATGATGGTTTGGAATTCAAAACTTTGCAAGAAGTTGATGGCGAGCATAGTTCACTGAAGGTTTTCTGGCAGGGAATGGATGTTACAAACTTCACCGATGAATTTGAGAGATTAATTAGTGGCATCAACTCGAGGATGTTTTCAAGCTGCGAGTGGCAACCATGTTACTTGGTAGGATTCAACGGCAACTTGAACGCCTTCATCACAATCGGCGGACATTGGATAATTCATTGGATGTGGCGGGTATCTCACGCAAACTCGATATCATGCGGTAAAGTTGAGAGAGATAGAAATTGACGTGCTAGAGGTTGCCTTACACACTGTTAACGATCAGGTTTGTAGCATTCTTTTTGATATATTATTGTACGTGATATTGCTAATGATACTTATAGAAATTGAAGCTGCAGGAAAGTGAGAATTGTTTGCCAATATCTCAGATTAGCGCAAAAGCAGTGCCGAAGAGACCCGGATGTCCAGGAAACCAATGAAGAGGATGACTTCAGTTAAGGCAGTTCAAATGCTAATGCAATAGTGTTTCACCAAGGGCAAACACCTAATGGATATTAGCTGAAAGGGAGAGGTTATTATTATTACAGGGAATTACGAGCAGTTGACTGTGATGAAGGTTTGAGCTATAAAGATAAACGAAATAAACCGGGCGAGATATTCGTAAGCCGTATTATTCACGGATAAAGCTTGTGAATCTGAACAGGAAAATGCGGGGAAAAGAAGCCGTTGTTAGGTATATCAATTTTGATTCGTTGAGGAGAATCTGAAAACCTTATTTTTTATACTTCATGCCTCATATTCTATTCAAGTTGCCTACTAATTAGTAGTGGAGAGTGAGGCGCAATCAATTCCGTTTATCACCGAGCGGAGCCAAACACCAAACATGAGCACGAGTCAAGATCATGATTATGGTCATGGTCATGGATCAACTGCCAGAACAATCAATGAAACTCATTTCCGTCTGGTATGCACACCGGCTTACAAGTATGAATTCCCGATGAAGAAAGAAGATGCACTCACAGTTAATTGTAATTGAGAACTACCTTCAGTAGTATATACGGGTATTTGTACCATATGTGTATCTACTGCAATACCATAGTACGACTGACTCCAACCTGCCAAATTTCCACGAATCAAAGGCAGCTCCATAGTTTGATGATATTCCCCAGGATCCGGATTACCACTAACCTTCCCTTGCCCTTTGCTTGGTAGCTACGGCCCAATCAATCGTCGATCCCAGACGAATATTTAGATGGTTCACATGACACTGTTTAACTGTCAGGCAATTGGTGTTGCAGGGTTTGGGGATGTCAGATTATTAGCCTAATTGGAAAGTATGGGGAAGAACATTAATATTCTGGTGTTATAGCTTTTCTTATATCAAGGTAAAATCAGCCGCCCTTATAGGATCAGTATACAGGATGAAGAGGTCCGAAGTTTGAGTATTAATACTGATGTTATATAGTAAGATTTTAGGTTTTTTTTGGTGGAAGTCAGGTTAGGTATGAGGTAGAGTGGTAAGGTTACTACTAGATATGTTACAAGTAACTAATTGAGTCGCCTTTTCTGGAGAAGCATTGAGACTGATGCATTCAATGACTGACGAATGGATCTTAATCAATATTACTCATTCATTCCTTCTTTTCTTTCCATTCAAGTTCTACGACTACAATTCTGAACTCGAATCTCTTATCTCAGACCGGTATGTGCTCACTCGTTGACTTGCCAATACTGTTACAGTAGATTTCAATAGTCTCCACGGCTATCGTGGCTCAGTGATCGACAGGAGAGAAGTCGAGACGATCATGTAGAGGTTTAAATTAGTAGTATCGCTACTTTTGCAAGGGTTGAAAGGTAGAAAAGATTGTGCAAACTCAGGAGCCAAAAAGCCACGTAAAAGCATCCATCCAGAATTGGTCATCTACACAGTTTTTAAGGATGTAATTATACTCGTTTGACTACTTTAGTTTATAGCAAAGGGTAACCCAGTAAGTAGTGTTACCTGTAGGTACCGTGCGAGTGTACATGCCACCTTAGATCATCCCCGCCGAGTTTCTTCTAACATTGAGGGTTTATTCCGTGGGGGTTGGGAAACGCCAGTTATGCAATACATATGCAATGAATTCTTCTACCATCCAATCATCATCTGTCTAAACATCCAACCAAGCGACTCTTATTGGCTGGATGAATCATGTAAGATGGTGCAGCTAAACCATTCCCCCAGAATGCTTTCTCTACGCCGATTTGTTATAAGGATCCGAACCTTTCTCTTCCCTCCACAACGTTTATATGCAACCCCTTCATCCTCTTATCCGGAGCGAACATTTCTCCTTTAGCAATATAGGAGCATAGCATACCTGTACCATACCATATATCATACATACCACACCATTAGCATCTCGATTCTCCACTATTATCTTCACTTCCGAGCTTCCATCACGAACTCATTCGGTATTTTAGAGACGAGTAATTCTTTCGCCATTGCAGATAAGATAATTTGAAGAAATTGACGTTGCGGCTATCGGTATCGCCGGAACGAGACGGAGACCATTTGTTACGCATTTTTGGGCACTACAACAATCGCAGAGGACGGGAATTACACTCAAATGCCTGGAATTTTTACCTATGAAGATAATCAAGGTGGGGTCGTCTAATTCACAGAGTCGGATTGCCCAAGCTTGTGATCGATGCCGAAGTAAAAAGATACGATGTGATGGCATTCGACCATGCTGTTCACAGTGCTCCAATGTCGGATTTGAATGTAAACGAGCGATAAGTTGAGTCGACGAGCTTTCCCAGAGGATAGTGAGTATAATGGTTTTTTTCATTTTACACACACCCCGGTGCTCAATTCTCGAGGATGTTTGAATATCGAAGGAATACTTTCCTTGATACACCAACACTGACTTCCCGTTCTTCCAGTACAGAGTCCTTGGAGGAAAGAGAGTTCGTGTATTAGAGGCGGAGTTAGAGAGTTGAAGGATTTACTTGACGAGAAGGATGAGAAAATTGATATGCTTTCGAAGATGCACTCAAATCGAAGTCCCTCAACGCCATCAAAATCGACTTCGCCTCCTACCGAAAGTCGAAAAGAGCCATCGCCCCCAAGAGAAGATATATTTAGAGTCCAAGCGTCACCACTGCTATTAGAATGCGAGAATTCAGACTCATATTTCATGGGAGCATCGAGTGGGAGAACTTTTGTTGGTATGACATCATGAGGAATTGGCGTTCCAAATTCGCTAACAGATCCTAGATTCCTTTAAACGTAGAATTCAAGAGAGTGGGCAATCTCTCGCAGGGTTCAATATAGAAGTACTTTTGACTCGACAGAATAATGCACCCGCATCGCCTATGATTACACCAACCCCAATACGCGCGCCGCCACGCCTATTCTCAGACAAATGCGTGCATGTATTTTTTCAAGAAATGGGCACCATTATTTCCCGTTATACATAAGAAAACTTTCTTGAATCTGTATGCTGAATATTTGTCGAATTCGGAAAAATTGAAGGATCATCATAAATTGGCACAATTACATCTTGTCTTTGGTATTGCTGGAAATTCAACCGAATACCCCGACAAGGAACAAATTTTATCATGTGAGAGCCAATGGCGCACTGCTCTCGATTCTATCGTGATGGATAACACCATATCCACACTTCAATGTTTGGTTTTGGCACTTATTTATTGCATTCAAAAGGCGGACTATAACCGCTTACAGCATTATAAAGCAATTGCTGTTGGGCTTCTCTATCGACTTGGCTTACATCAAAGTCAGAAGAGATTCCCTTTTGGTGCATTGACTATTGAGACGAGGAAGAGAGTCTTTTGGACTTTGTATACCGTTGATTGGTAAGACCCATGCCTGCGCTTTGTATTCCAAAGCTGACCTTACATAGCTTTTCTGCTTCTCTCCTTGGCCTCCCTAAACTACTGAAGGAAGATGATATTCATGCGGAGTATCCTTTGGACGCAGATGATGAACAGGTGACTGAGAAAGGTTACCAGCCCATGCTTCCAGGGGAACCTACTAGAATCTCTAGCTCGCTCGCTCTCTTCCGTTGCTCACGCATTCTTTCCAAAGTTTTGGAGCAAAATTATCCCGCAGCTGAAACTCATGACTTATCTCTGCAGTCACTTACTACTCTAGAGGCAGAATTAGACGAATGGTCTGATAAATTGCCAGCTCATCTGAAGCTTACATTTGTACAAGATAAGCCATCAACGGATATCACAGGTAGTCGATCAGCTTTACTGGTAAGTCAAGCTATGGCACATGGATTCAAATTTATTTTAACCTAATCACAGTCTCTTGCTTATTACTACATCCGATCGTTAATTCATCGCCCTGCTGTTGGTTCCACGCTAGGAGCCAAATCCTCTTCATCCGTCATTTCTTTGGCGGATTCCAGCAAACATCTTATACAGATTACAGCTTCTCGAGGAGAGAAGCATGACATTCTCTTTCTGTTTGAACAGAACAGAAACTCCATGCTCACATTGTGTGGCCTCAGTATTTTATATCAAAGGTCTTGATCTTAAACATGAAGGCAAGTTGATACAAGATAATCAACGGCTGGTCAATATTGTTATCAGGTTTCTAGAAAAGTCCAATGCTCCGAGCGCTGCAGATTTCAAGAAACTTGCTTCTTCGTTGATAGTTTTAGATAGTCAAAGTATGGATAGCAAGACTAGGTCGGCACTATTACGCACTTCCACCGCTATGTCTGCCCCAAAATGTACGAAGACGGCCCCATCTCCCCTCTGTTGCAGCAAGAAAAAAGGTACAGCCACAACCATATAAACAAATTAGTGCTAGCATGAGTGAGAATGACATACTAGCACAACAAGAGAAAACTTCGACGGGCCACATTACCCGATATTTTAACCCACAACTCACAAAACCAAACATCCTCGGCGCGGCCATCTTACGAAGGAACAAGAGCAGACTTCTCGACGATCAAACGCAAATGTCGTAACTCACTTTCGCAACTGTCATCGCTATCAAAGCCTCGATATAACGCAAGTTCAAAAACCCCCGAACTTGGATTATTTATCCTTGAGTAATACACCAATTTCTTCACAACCACCCTCACCATCAATCTCACGTACAGCGCATCCAGGCCCAATTTCACATACGCCTCAGCCTATATACAGGAAATTAGAAAAATCAATTTTCAAGCGAATTGGGTTTTATACTCAGCTCTTTTGATACTGGTCAGACCAACATACATAGTGCTATTTATGGTGGACCAGCACCCGCCCTTCCGGAAACAAATCATACTTCTGTTTCAAATTCTAATTACGCTGACTGGTCAAATCTTTCTTGGGACGAGTCAACGTCTCCGACTCAGCAGAATCCCTCGACGGTCCCTGGACCTGCACAGAGTGTATTTAGTTTCAGTGGTGAGAGCCATAGTTCGGGCGACGAACTATCTACTAGTGATCTTGGATTGGGTGGAAATACGCTGTTCTTACATGATCAGATGCCGCCTTGTGAAGATTATCTACTTTCAATGGGTCCATTCTAAATATTCTTCTTTCTGTATATTCTTAGTGTTTTGTCTTCCTTTACTCAGTGTTTTAGGGAGGAAATTTTGGGGCTATTGTATCTTGTAGATGCCCATATATTTTGGATACTGGCGTTGAAATATGTGAGAGGTAGTCTTACCATTATGCTATTATGAATGGAGTGGTTGGGATTGGGATTGGGATGGACTGGATTGGATTGGCCTAGGAAGCTGGTTATGTTTGTTAGTTGTTGATGATTGACACAAATACCTTCTCTTCTTTAGCATTTCTTAGCGTAGTTATATGTTTTAGGAGTACTATTTATAACCTGGTCTGATATTTTTCGAAAGCTATATATCTGCATCGGTTCTGTTAAGATTCAAACCAACCACCTAGTAGGTACCGAAGAGACTTTGATAGTTTTCTCGAAAAATACTAACAATCACCGTTGCATAAGTATAATGAATTAGACACGAGCATGGGCACTTCGATTCTACATAATTTATATTCAATGCAACTCCGTACAAATTACAACCCTACGTTTGTTAGGTAGGTGACAAATAGTTTTCTCTTATTCATCAAAAGTCTCAGAACTATCGTTTTATGTTCACGGATGATGATCGAGTTCCCCGGATTTTACCAAAGAAGACTAGTGAATTAATATACCTTGACGGACCTCGGTCATTATCACATGCATGCGTGCGATCCGAGTACGCACGAGTACGCATCACATCCAGGTGCGATTGTTTTCAGACTTCACTTATATATCTACTTCACTACTTCACTACTTCACTACTTGCAATTCTATACAGACAAACGAACTAGTATTCTGTGAAAAGATCGAAATTGATTGTTTGATTGCTTGATTGCTTGATACCAACGACAAAAAAAACTATATATATTGAGATACAACCCAATCGAATTAAATCCAACCAGAAATTTCGGCAGTTGACAATCATGTCCCTCAAAAACGGTAATTCTTCCATGTCTTCTTCTCCTTCTCTACCACCACCCACCCACACCCACATACTAACAACCCCTATAGACGCTTTCCCCCTCCGCCGCCTTCGACGCCATCTCCACATCCCTCTCCAGCTCCCCCACAGACCGTGCCTCGGCCATCAAACAAGGCAACGCCGTCTTTGCCTTCACGCTCAAGAACAAAGCAGGCGAAACGGCCACATGGCACATCGACCTCAAGAAAGAAGGCAAAGTCGGGACGGGGCCCGGAGAAAACCCCACGGTTACGCTACTTTTGAGTGATGAGGATTTCGGGAAATTGGTGCTGGGGCAGGCGAATGCGCAGAGGCTTTATATGGCGAGAAAGTTGAAGGTTAAGGGGATGTGATGAAGGCGACAAAAGCTGGGGCCAATTTTGGAGAAGGCGAAAGGGGGGGAGGGAAGGTAAAGGCGAAGTTGTAGGGGTCGTGGATGGGGTGTGGGAATGCGAGGTTTGGTTTAGTTTGGTTTGTTTCGTGGTTGGGGCTTGGGTGTCTACATACCAGGTGTTTAGTACGGTGATAACTTTCGGCCAAGAGGAATGAAAGAGGTTTTGGATAGAATAGTTTGGTTTTCGGTATTAAGGTAGAGCGTGGCTTTGATAGCAGAGGAGATATTCAATTGTGCTGTCTATTTCCAGACAGGCATTAAATCAAGAGATACATCTTCATTGACATTTTACTATTGTGTATTGACCTGCTCCTTTCAGATGGAGGGACTGTATTTGATATTCAAGATTTAAATTAAGTTTACTCGAGCTACTAATCCACATTATAAACTCTCCCCATTAAACCTCACAGACAAACTCTAGAACACCAAACGAGAAACCCTTCAAAACTCCAACTCCTGTATCTCTATTCAAATATGAGATCCTTTATTTCATACATTACCTCTTCCCCCCATCCTCCATCTCTTCCCTCATCACCCATCCGAATCCCACAACATCCAAATCACCTTTGATAATCAAAGATACAACCACAACCACAACAACCAAAACATCCCATAATATCGCTAAAATCCATAATGCAATTACAAAATCTCAAAATGTCAGCCTTCTTCCTCCCCTTTCTTGCTATCCCTCCCCCAAAATTCCTCCCTTCCAATTACATGTACTTATTGTCCTAAAACTCCCACAACGCAACCCATACGTACCAGAACCTCCCCGCCCTTCTCCAAAAAAAAAAAAAACAAAGAAAGAAAAGAAAGAAAAAGGTAAACAATTCATAGAACTCATCTTCATCTTGATCTTCAATCAACCTACACAGTATCGAGTACCCTCTACCCTCTGCTCGCGTAAAGCTACCATGCCTCGTAAATCTACATGCCTCCACACTCCAGAATTCTACCTCTACTTCTTTCGAATGCTGTGCTATGATGTTGCATACGATAGAACAGCTTGAGTTGGATGTATATATTTCATCTATTTTGGTTAGGAATTGAGTAAGTACTCAGTTGAGTTAAGTACGTTACTGATCAACTGCCTGCCTGGCTGATTAGTGAGCAGCCAGCTCCTTTCATCATCCTTGATGTGGATTCATTGGTGGCTGCGTTGTATTTGTGCAGTAGTGACAGAGCAATGATAATAGTAGTAATACATTTATTTGTACATTTATTTATTTATTTATCTATCCATCCATGCGTCTGTCTAATTTATGCCTCAACCCAATCAATATTCAACCCCATCTCGCCAATTCCAAACTTTATGTATGTATGTATGTATGTATATTCCATTATCCCATCCGTTGTATTTAATCTCCTCCTATGCAGCTCCTCATCTCCCCACACTTAAACCATATCTCTACGATGATCCCCTACCCCCTTCAATCCTCACCCCCCACCAACCCCCCATCCCAACTCATTCCACCCCCCAAAATCCCAGTGCCCCCCTGCCGCACTTTCATCTTCCGAATACGAAGCGGCCGAGTAACAGGAACCGTAGGATCAACAAACGTGCAATATTCCGGCAGCAAACCTTTCAACCTCACCGCCATGCGCCTCAGTTGAAAACTCTTGTGGAGGCGAACAATGTGCCCGAGAAAAGGTAGACGGAAACAGCGGCCGCGAAATCTTCGACAGATATGCATCTTGCGGTACGAAATCCGATTCCTCACTACAAGGCACCGAACTCGAGCATTGGTCCCCGAATCCGTCGTCGATATCGCTCCACTTGCATTTATCTGCATTTTCTCCCAGAGGGCTAATTGAACTGTTGGGCTCGTTTCGATCTTCGATGAGCTGAGGGGGCTGAGTGAGGGGGGACTTGCCCTTAATATTGCGTCCCAGGTGCCTACTGTGTGGTTTTGGTATGGATCTATGGGTATGTGATCTGATGCTTTCTTTGCTGGTATTTTTCTTTGAGCTTCTACTTCATTGTCCATACTTGAGGATAGGAATCCTGGTTCATGTTCAATATGCTCTACAGAAAACCTCCCATTGGCATCCCTACCAATCTTAGGAAGAACCGCAGTATGTTTTGCATAAGCCAAGGGAATTTTAGGAACCTCAGGAATGTTGTTTTCCCGTGGTAGGTTTTGAGAAGTTGGTCTGCCCATTTGTCGACGAGATGCCTTTGTGGATGCATTAACAGTGATATCATTTGTCGTGGTCTCTTCCTCGAGTTTTTCATTACGAGAAGGTATAAATTGCGAAAAAGTTGTCATTGCAGACGACCTATCCAAACTCGGATTGACGCGATCCGTGGTGCGGGAATCGAGGTTTGTCGCTGAAGTACCTTTTTTGTTCCATAATCGAGGGAATTGTTGACTTTGCTCGCCGTTTACAAAGTTGGAAGATGGGGGTGGAGATGCAGGTATGGTAGAGTATCGAGGACCAGGGATTGTTTCCTGTGGTGGTTCTTGAATAGCCTGTAAGATAGGACGCTTTCTAGTCTGCGTCTGGGGGGCATTGGCGAGGCTATGGCTCCAAGTAACTTCATTAGCTAGAGGGTGTCGAGAATGCAGCACATCTCCGGTGTTACTCCTCTTATGCAAAGCAAAGCCCCTAACAGGAGGTTGAATTGTCATATTATTCCTCGTCAAAATATCTCTAGGCCTTGGTCGCTCATCAAAATTCGTAGTCTGCTGCAAAGACGAAGGCGCAGAAGGCGTGGAAGGCGATTTCCGCAAAACATTTTTCCTGTGCCCAATAAGCCTTTGCAACTCTCTCTCCCAACCCCTGATTATCTAGCAAACTTGCACTGAGACCCTGAGACTCTAAAGCACGAATTCTGGCAGGTCTAGGTACAGAAATGGGCAAGGCTTCGAAACTATTTGAATGACCTGGATGATTCAAAGCATGATGCCTCGGGGGTGTGCCAATAGACAACGATGATGATGAAGTCCCAAAACTTCCTTTTAAAACGGCAAGTACATTATCGACATTGTGTGGTGTTATATTCATAATACCTCCACTGCTAGTCAAAAGAATCTCCTCCATTAACTCGTCCGGTTGAGAGAATTCAGTATCCATGCTCATTCTGCCGGATATGTTGGGGTGAGTATCTTGACTCTGTCGCCCTGAGACATTTGAATCAGATCGTACATGTGCGCTTGAATCTGTAGAATCTTGCCTTCCATGATGGGTGTTAATTGAGCTCAGAAACCCACTTTCACCGGCAAAAGGACTCGAAGGAAGTTCGTCTATATAACTCCTCGCAATCCATTCGGCACCTGCTTCTCTGGAGCAACGATTTCGAGGTATGTCAATAGGTGACGACGTTGCGTTTGATATCACCGGTTCCATAGCACCAGGACCCGCACCGACGCCGTTAAAATAGAGCCGACAGAATTCATCCAGCGTAATGATTTCATATCCCGTAGCATTGTCGATCCTGCGACCATCTTCCGATACAGAAAAAGAGCCATGCTCCTCATGGTCTTCAGACTTCCTGCTTCTTTTAGAACTGTCTGCAGAGGCATTGAGTCTGTTGGTCCCTTGATTGTCATAGTTACTCTGTGTGGGCGATTTATGCTCATCTGTCGAAGTCATATCCTGCTCACTCTTGGGTCGATTGATCAGTCTCTTTAGACTTCCCAACACACCAGACTTTTTGGGTTTGAGTTTTGTTGGAAAACTCTGTGCTCTCAGTGCATCGGTATTGCCATCGTATATGGTTTCGTTGATTGACTGGTGTGGATCGTCGAAAGGTTCTGCATTTGACCCATCCATGCTACTCGTAGGGAGATTTAAGGGAACGTTTCCTCGGCCTTTCTTTTCGCGTTTCGCTTCCTCTGTTCCGTCCTCATATACCCTAACACCACCCTTCATAGCCCTCTTATCTCCATTTTGCACAAAATTGAAATGCCCTGTTTCGAGCATATAGTCGCTATCCGTACTCTTCTTCCCGTTCCATTCCTCTCCTCCAAACTTACTACTATGGATCTCGTTTTCTCCTGCCATCCAAAATACTACAAAGTTATCTCTCTCTTGACCTTGACACCTTCTACAATTCACGTAGTAATGAGGTCCTAGACTTTCTAATTTGGCGCACTTTTGTCTTGGTAAATTAAGGTATGAGGAGCAGTAGTGTGTATATCTTTGTTTGTGTTTGCACTTGAATACTATTGTATATGTATTGCACATATCTGCTAGTTGCATATATCAAACAAGAGGATCTGAAAACATAATGAAAATAGGTATGCAGAATTGCATATACTAAACACAAGAGTGATTCTTTATTAACGGAAATGATGATTGTACAGGAAAAGAGCTGGTGATTCAGGGACTTGCGGGTCATTCGCTTGAAAAAAATCAAAAAAAAATCAAGCACAACAAAAACGATGTATGAGACGGGTACAATTCTGTTGTTGGCCTTGAATCACAATTAGCATCGCCAATGGTATCATCAACAGCGTCTTCAACATACCATTATCATTTGCAGGCTTCAATTATTTCATGCCTTGAATTTGAATAATGGAAACACCTAGTAAGCCCTACCCTAACTGTGAATCATAGTGAGCCCGTGATATACAAAAGTCAGCGGAACTCATGGGGGTCCGTTAATTTTCAGAGTAATCTATGTCTTGATGTGTCATGAAGACAAAGCCCGATTGCGCTTAGATGTCTCATAACTTTCTCTAACCTTTTTCCTGTCTATCGTAAAGCCATATCTATACCTAAAAAGCCATGAAAATAGCATGGCCAGGAAGTTGAACCATATAATTAACATCCAATCCTTGAATCCAAAGGCAACACTTTTCGGGTTTGCAGAATCATATTCCTCACATACTTCCAGGTACTTCTTAGGATCATCTGTGACAACTCCGTCTACCCCTTTCTTGATACTCCATCTCATCCATTGTTCTTCATTAACTGTCCATACAAACACAGATCGTTTTGCAGCTCTGGTATCGGCTAGGAATTTAGGACCACCAGGTCCTACTAGAATCTGGCGTAATATGTTAAAATTTATATTTGGTACTGATAGGAACTGTCGCGCATATCCTATTGAGAATCCAATGTGAGCTATTGGAAAGTCAGGAAGGTAAGTGGCGCAAAGAGGAATATACTTGGCCTAAGGTGATTATGATCAGTAAAATTTCCAGGTGATCGGAAGGGATAGTTGCCAGAATGGTCTGGATGAGAAGAAAAGAATAACATACTGCCCAACAGCCCAACAGAACTCTCTGGTTCCAAGGTCTCGTTGGCTTCACTTCTTTAATTGTTGAAGCGATTAAACTCATTATCTGATCTGCATCGTTATTAAGCTTTTTGGTTCCGTCAATTCAGTTTGTTTTCAAAGACTCAAGAGTTGATGGCCAAAATACCTTGATATCCAACAATATCCATATATCTTCTAGCCCAGGTGTAGCGAGGTATTCTAAGAGATCCCGGAGACGGGGCATCGGTTCGTGAGGGGTCTGGACGGTGCGAAGGGTAGATATATATGACCAGTCGCAATCTATTACTTTTTTATCCTCCCCAAAACATCTTTTAAGACTTGGGTCCTTGAGAAGCGCGTCAGCCATTGGTCGCAATGAGAATATAAGTATTCAGGTCATAACACACATGTGAAATAACCACGACCCCGTCCTTTGAAATGTGTAAATCAGTTTCTATCGCATGCGCGCCTACTTCAACAGCACCTCTAAATGCGCCCATGGTATTTTCTGGATTCGCAGCTTTGTATCCTCGATGCGCAATAGCTTGCGGGAGTGTTCGACCTCGCCGATCCGGTTTGGCTAACGTAAAATTTGCTGGAGTAATTAGCCATGAGCCTGACAATTCACGAGTAAACAGCTCACAATGAGGGACCTCCATTTTCTCTTGCAGTAAAGGTTCTGATTCTGCCATTGTAAGGTTTTTTTAAACTATTGATGGACAAATTGCGAGATACACCACGTAGGAATCGCAAATGGGTGTAGTGTAGGGTTAACTGCGGGCCG
Organism: Monilinia fructigena; assembly: GCA_003260565.1. Taxonomy (NCBI): domain Eukaryota; kingdom Fungi; phylum Ascomycota; class Leotiomycetes; order Helotiales; family Sclerotiniaceae; genus Monilinia; species Monilinia fructigena. The sequence goes on from QKRW01000074.1 coordinate 97,903, forward strand.
CTTTGATCGGTGTAAGAAGTTGGAAACCTTGACCCTGGAGGAAGCCAAGGCGATTATGTGCTTGAATGCAGACTATCAACATACCCAGGTATACATAGATAATGCTGATAGATATATACTTCGTAAATTCGACTTGAGGATCGCTTGTTAGATGATCACCTTTTTGCAGACTTGCAAAACCAATTGTTACATATGCATATGCTCTGTGCCGCAGATTTTCAAACCGAATTGTTATATATGTATGTACTGTGCCCTGCAAGGAGCTTTCTGTCAAGCCACACAACTAGGCTACACGAGAAGTTGTATCCAAAGAAAAGTGTGTAGTTTTATCTTAGGCATGGGCGATGAGAAGACAGACTACCCGGTCCTGCAAGCTGGAAGGGATTGATCACCAAAAGATCTGCAGGTGTAGATGCGGGCGGGAGTTAATCCATGTCTCTAATGGTAATGAGTGAATGAGTGAAAGGAAGGGGTTCAAATTGGTCTATTCTAAAACTTCAAATGAAAAAAGTAAAAGCATACATGAAGCTTCAATTTGTTGATCACTTGCAATTGATACTCGATTGTGTCGAGATTACCAGCATTGAGTTGAGTGTAAGGGAAGGGTTTCGTTTTGGATGTAGAAGATCCAATGAAGTTTACTACCTGGTGCATATGATCTTACATGTGACGTAACCTGGAACCTTGGAACCTGATAGTTCTACCCAAAAAGGGAATACTACCTAGGTAGGTAAGGTGTTGCATAAATATGCATAAATAGCAGAACGCAACTTCGGAAGCTTATGCAAGAATATAAATCCTTTATGCAACGTATCGAGAACTTCCGATATGGCAACATTCATTCGATTATCAAATGATAAGATACTCTGGTCGAGATCTTGATATATAGTAGGCATCTAGAACTAACAAAGGCAATACCCCTGCCCCTAAGGTTATTTTGGCTGAAATAACGATGATATAAATACCCGTGGACATACATAGTAATGTTTTCAACAAATACCTAGGTAGAATGAATAACTTATAACTTTGGAAGATAAAGTAGGGGTTTTATAAAAATGAAAAATGAAAGGCATATTACTTATATTGAAGTTAAATAGATTATATAAGCTTTACGGTTTTAAAGTAAGATCCATGGCCGGGGATGCCCAGGTGACTATAGTCGATATATTATAGGTGAGATCTATACCTTGTATGGTATTTTTAAGCAAGTATAATCGTATATATATATTTGGTAGGAAACTTTGGCAAGCAATTGCAAACAGTCAAAGAACTAATTATAAATCATTCAAACAATCTACCCACAATACAATAGGCCGCTTGTTATTGACGCAAATGTTTATCCAGCAATTTATGTTCCATAATACCATTCATCAATTGCAAGTCCATTTCTGCCATTGGGGATGAACAGCCAGCGTCAAAAATATTCTCAATAATCTTGGATCCTGTATCCTGTATCCTGTATCCTGTATCCTGTATCCTGTAGATTATAGATCGCTTCTTCAGTAGACGAACGAACATGTGATCTCTCGCCAGCGGTTAGCGGCGGTAAGCAGCGCTAAACCTTAGAGCCAAAATAAAGTTCTGCTATTCATTAGATAATCATGATCATGCACCCATCAGGTAGGTAGGTACCTAGCTATAGGTAGATATGCTTCAATTATATATATCTACCAATTAACTCGATTACTACCGAGTACAAGTTTACTTGTAAGTTTTTCTGCTTTCTCTCCATCATACTTGTTAAATGCTCACCCGAATTTTAGGTTGGCAAGGTCATATGGGGCCCGGGGTAGTATTGTTGAAGTTTCATGATCAACCTTTGAAATCAGCCTTACACAGGTCTCATGGTCTCCAAATCTATCACGATGCCACTTCAATTTCTTTGACATGAATACGATTGCATTTGTCGCATTTGTGAGAACGTAAATTCAATTGTATTACTGACTACCAGACAATCTGTTGTGCTAAAGGTGATCTAGGCATATACATGTATTGGACAAATAACGAAACACAGAAAGCTTTTGTCCATCATCAATTATTGATTCTGCTTGATAAAATTTTCTCTGCACACTTTTTTTACTGGCCTTCTCGTATTAGAGTTCGACGCTTCTCTACCGTACATACTTACGATATGATTCCTTAACACACTTAAAAGCACGATTCTTCAATCCTATACCAACAACCAACCCATTAGCACGGTCATAAGCCCGTCGTCAATAATCATGGCCGACTCCCTCCCTTTTTTCTTGAGGTATCATCGGGTATATCAGCCCTTGAGTTTGCTTGGTACTCTCTGCGGCATGATACCCTCCATAGGCAGGGAGCTGTTCAGGAAGGACTGGGTGTTGAGGTCCATTCAAGTACACCTCCTTTGACGGAAAGAAATTCAGGACTTTCGCCATTAAAAACTCTGAGGGATGTCAAAGGAATGCTGAAAGCTCCCCGATAAACCAGAGTAGGTATCGCTTTGAGATTCAAAAGCAATGTAATCACTATCCAAGTGCCAAACATTCTTCGGGCCGGCGGCATCGGAACTGATGCCTAATCCACGCTTGTTGGATTCTTGGGGGGTAAGAGCTTGCCATTTCTCAAACTCAAGATCACTGGATTGAAAAGGGCTTAGCAGTTGTATGTAGTTGGAGTTAAACGTAGATTGTTTCTGCTCCGAGAAGCGTGGACAATCTTGCTTTGTTGCCACATCTTGTACATCATCCAATCGACCTGATACTTTCAGTTAATATTCTTGTGACAATGAATATAACTTACGCAATTTAGTTGGCCGCATTTCTTCGGTCTCCTCGGGGATAGAATCGCCGCCTTCTATCTGCGCACTTTTTTGATCTCGGCTCTCACTAAGTCTCGGTCTCTTGAGTGGGATTCCTTCTGGCATTGCAGCAGGAGTCGGGGAATTTGTGATCTCATTGGAAAGAGGAGAGCCAACTTGACTGCAAATCTGACTTTTTGGAGTCTTTGCGTGATCATGATTTGAGATTTCCAAGCTTGCTTTCGGATTTTCTGATGATTTAGAGCTCATTTGCGGATTTTCAGTCGAGGTTTGATTCTCAACTGTCCCGTTAGATTTATTGATGGCTTTTTCTTCACAGGCTAGAGTTTCGACTTTTTGTCTGGTGCAATCAGCATGCAAAGCTTCGAGATCCATATTTTTGGATTTATTTAGAGACCCAGACCATTGGTGCTTTTTTGACGATTTCAAGTTGCCAACCAAAATCCCATAATTAGGGCACTTTCTACAAGCTATGATTGTTCATTAGCCAATGAGTAGGCAAATACGGCTAGGACTACTATACCTCCAGCATTCTTGTGCCTGGTGAGGTTGCGAAGACTTTTGTATACAATACCACAATTCTCACATTTGGTAGGATGAGGTCTTGTTGGTTGTTGTTCTGTTCTATGAGGTATAGAAGAGTCGCCAACAGTTACTTCCTTCGCTTCAGTGGCCATGTCTTCTTGGGCATTCAATCGCGTTGATCTCCTGTGGAATTTTTCTGGTGACGTTTCTGAAGGGGTTTGAATTGTTTTTGCTTCGGCGACATCAATTTCTTTTCTTGTGATCTCTATCAATAAATCAAGGCCAGGCGCCTTCTCTCTCTTACTACTGCCCGACTCCAGCACTGTATTCGTCTCTTTCTTTCCATGTCGTTTATGCTTAGCAATCGATGCTTTCCCATAGTATTTGCCACCGCATGCAGGGCAAGGAGGTTGACACCAGGTAGGCTCTATAGTTCGTCAGTTCTGTCATTCTAGCTGTCACGCGACTTACTGATTTGCATGTGCGCTTCAAAGTCTCCTGCAGTAAACATGTTCAAGCAAACTGAGCAGAAGAGTGAAAGTTTGGTTGGAATCTCGCTGCGCTGACTAGATGCTATATCGGAATGTTTTCCCGTTCGCTTGTCGATTGATGCCTCCACGCCCGACTGCAAACCATTTTTGACAATTGACTCGGATCGCTGCACAGTACTTGCTTTATCTCTAATTGGTGGATCAACTATATTCTCTTGTACTACTTTACTTGACTCTTTATTTTGTCCAAGACCGGTACTTGCTACCGAATTTACTTCCTCGTTGATATCCAAATGGCTTTCGTCGAACCCTGAACAAAGGTCAGCTCTTTACAAGATCATTCATTCGAGAGCACATAATGTTCTTACCTTTCGAAATTGTCATTGTCATTATACTACTAAGACAACATTTCTTGTCGCGCATATCTGCCTCTTGCAGAATAAAATTGTCTGGTTTGACCATAGCAGCCTCAAGCTCATTCTTTAGAAAGTTGGATTCTACCTCATAAACATATAACGAAGCATGTTTCCAAGCTTCGCAAATAGAATCTTTCCCGGGTTGGTTAGGCACAGCAAAGTTCTCAACAGCCGGTATGGTTTTAGCTGCTACCGTTCCTGGTGGATATACGACAAATTCATACCGCTGCTTAGTGGCAACAGTCACGGCCTTGAACGTCAAGGCTATCCTAAACAGCGCTCCAATTGTACCCTCTGAATCAACCCATATATTACTGAGTATTTTTTTCGGAATCATGTGGGGGTTTGCAAAGCGGAGCAAGAGCCCTGGAAAATCGCATTACAAGATGCCGTGTCTGCTCACGTAGATCCTGTCCTGAAATGAAGGATCCCGTATTATACTTAGATAGCTTGCAATAGCAAGTCTCCGGGCACATTTCCAATTAGCTGAAAAATTGAACGATCAGCATGTGGCAGAAAATCAAAAGGAACCCAAGAAATACCTTTTTGTGATATAACTTTAATCTGAGCCTCCGATAGGCGATTTTCCTTGAATCCTGGAAAATCTGTCATGAAAATCCATTGTCTCACTGCTGCCAGGGCAAGTCCACGAAGCAATAGCTGTGGATCTAAATCCTTCATATTCCTCTCAAGTTCCAGATTTGCTTCGGTATCAAATAGAAGATTGAGAAGACTTTGGAGGTCAGAATTGGCCTTGGTGGTATTCGAATTCAACCGCAGGCTTATGGCGTTCTTGTGCATTACTGAATTCAAGGCCAGTTTCATCTTCTCCATGCATGCGTTGATCTGTTTTGGGGGAAGTAGTGCGTCAAATTCGCCGTCCATATGTGCAATGCTCGCATCCTTCTCTAATTGTTGAATGTTCTGCGCTTGTTGCCAATTATGTTTGAGCAAACCGTACAGAATTGTCTCAGTTGGGTCTCTGGTCATCATCTCTCTTCGACTCCGTGCATCAATCAAGTTTTTGTTCTGCGCCTCAACTTTTACAATTTGAGACTTGAGTATCTGGACCTCTTTCTGGGAGTCGATTGCAACAGCTTTCCAGTGCTCGAGGAGTTGGACTGAGGAATATTTCATTTGAGATTGAGACTCCATACTGGAAATAAGTTTATTTGAGCTGTTTTGAAACGGTTTCCCATTCTCTGAGTAGTCTTTTTGACGTTCATCAGGGTCTTGTGGATCTTGTGATGAGCACTGGAAGGAACAGGGTGTATTCATGGGAGTTGGGGTGGAAGTAATTAATGGGGTACTCTGAGCCGTGTCATCTGCGTTTTCTTCTTCCCGCTGAGAAATTATATCGAGTCGTTTTTTGAGAATAGAATCCTCACAGCTGCCGAAAATGAATCTCTTGGGTATTATTTGAGACTGCATGATGATGATGAAGATGAAGATGATGATGATTGGGCATGGATAGTTTCTGGTCACTAGGTATTGATTCTATGTGGCTTGTTTGTATACTCTTTTTCTATGCAAGTCCTTATACTTTATATATTAAGCTAATCTATTTCTACAATATTGAGGTACATCTCCTTTCTTGTAGCATTCGCAACAAAATTACATCGTTTGTTTGTTTTGGAGCAGAATAAAATGTGTGGGAGTAGGGATTAGATATTGACAAGGGCATTCCATTATTCGGTTTGCGACTGATCATATCAGGCTTGGGGCTTCAATTACAAGCGGAAAGGATTAAGAAAATCCGATTGGCATAATTGAAGAAATTTATCGCGTAGATGGCGGTATGATAAACGCCTAACCGTTGCAAACAAAATCGAAGTTGAGGGTGTTACACCACACTCGGCTCTGTACTAAGCATTGCTCACCAACCAGTAGACTATTCCCCTCCCTATATGTGATGCAGAAGGCCTTTTAATGTTCAATTGTGAGTCTTTCAGCTCAACTTAGAAGCTCGGTACCGAGAGGTGTGGCTAAGTAAAAGCGGATGAGTCGCATGGCTACATCTTGCATGTCATTTGATTAGGTTGTATTATTTTGAAGGTCCAGGTTGGTGGGAAGTGACATATACATAATTTGTAAGCCCGCATGAAAGCTGAACAGATTGAATTGGACACGTAAACACTTCATTGATGTGTCCAATACGACTAACTGCCATGCTATATCGAAATAAAAGATATTCCTTGGTTTATTAGCTTTCCTCTCTGTATATCATTATATCTCTTAGCTTTGATCTATTCAAGATTAGGTTTGGTGATGAGTACTTTTTCTTGTATAAGATTTCCTCCATATGTAACAACAAGTCTGACTCATTTCTGACAAAGTGCAAGCTATGCTACCATAATCATGTTATGATCCAAGTGTAACTGTATGCAAAGGATCATGTGTGTGCTTCAGAGAAAAGTACAAGGCGGTTGATAGGAGTGGCTGGAATTAAACTGCTCTAGACTCTGGATGGCTGGAATGTTATGTATGTGTTGGTCCACATTTTAGTATCTACCCGCTCATCCATCACAATTTATTCATGGAAAATAAAGAAAAACAGAGCGGTATGCTGCATACGCATGCTACCGGGATGCTCCGAATAGCACATAACTATCATTCTTTTCATCCGAATCTGTCCTGATTGATGATCAAGTGTTACGCCTGGCTCCAGGTTCCCTTTCAACAGTCCGTCAGACTCTTTCTGGTCATTTGGCATTTGGATCTTTCCGGAAGTCGGGATTTGTCAGTGAGTTTGATGTGCCATCTTCAGCCCGATCTTGTCGAAATGTGACTCTGTATCAAGCTCTGTTATTTCACTTAATGGAAAAGTAACTGTCGGGAAATGGATCATGTGACTTTTGGGCTGCTGTACGAATAATACGTCTAACCGTATTAGGCGTACTAGCACCTCGAGGACGTCTATAAAGTCGTCCTCCATTCCATAGATTACATAGAGAATAACAACGATGATTATACAAAAAGAGATTTTAAGTACTTACACTTTAACTGACCAAGTTAATACCAACACTAATTAGTGATATCACAAATTAGAGACCTTGGATTCTACAATAAATACTAGGTATTGAGAAATAGTTTTTGAGATTGGTAGGAATTCTGAAGAGGCTCATAAATCAGATATAAGATCTATTAGATAGATTTTCATACTGATTTAGCAGTGCTAAGGAATATACTTCTAGAACATAATCTTATTAGATAGGATTCTCTGTGAAAGAAGATATATTTGAAAGATTGATTTTGTCAAATGGGACGAAGTTATATCTGCGTCCATCACGCATCCTTTATACTGTACGTCGTATAAAGAACCACCTTATCCTTTATTCTACATCCTACATTCTACATTTACATTCTACAACTTTCTACATTCCCATTCATTTCACACTCACACTCACGAAATGGCTACTCACTCACCCACTCAATTTTCGATGGCTACGGCGGTATACAATAAGTTGGAGGAAGGAGATCAGGTCGACTATTGCGACGACTGGTATGAGACTGTGTTGACATACGATGTGATCACTAGGGAGATCGATAAGAAGGATTTCTCGAGATACATTAAATACAAGCGCAAAGTATATGCGGAGGAGGACATATGCGATGATGACCTTGCTGAAGTCTTCCATGAGGATTTTAAGCTATTCACAAAGAACGAATTTGCAACTGTTCATCAACTCGATGCTCGACAACTTCGAAAAACTCTTCGAATCAAAGGACTCAATATCACCATGTCAGGGGCAGACGCGCAGAGTGGACTATATGAGCAAGCGCAGAGAACGAATAGTGTACCATGGACAATGGAGCAAGCCAAGGAAATTATGAAAGGCGATGATTTTAATACAATTAAATTCTCATCAAAGAAGATTGAGAAGATGATCAAGGACGGCAATGAACGAGATGACGACAACCCACCCGACGACGACGACGACCCGGACGACGAGGATGGTAGAGGAGGACGAAATAGTAGAGGAAATCGGAGAGAACGATCGAATGATGGGAAGGATCGAAAGAATTCACCATACGTGCCTAACGCATTGTTGAATTTACAGAAGTTTTACTCACCTGACGAGAAATACGAAGGAGACGACGATAATTTTGACTATAAACTTTCGATTTTCTACGAAATAGCTCGTCGAGCAGAGCTTCCTACAGAACAGTTCTATCAAGCGTTCCCTATGATGATGCTGAAAGGCAGTGCTTTGAGCTTTTATCATTCCAGCCGGGATGATCTGCCAGACACTTTCAAGAGCCTATGCGAATATATGAAGCAGGAGTTTGAAGGAGTTCAATATGAGAGAAATATGCTTGCCCAATGGAATGCTATCACTCTTACTACTGTAAGAAAGAGTAATAAGGATAAGACCCTCGGCGAATCTTTCAATATTATGGCGAAGGAGCTACGAAGTCTTCAGATGCGACTTCAGAAGGAGATGAGAGATCCGATACATATGCACAACAAGCTCATGCTTGCTTGTCAGGGGGTACCAGCATGCGATTTTGCTTGCTTTAATCCTGCAAAGGATGTGCCAGGATTCATACAACAGTTGAAACAGGCCATTGCTACATGGGAGAAATCACACAAAACGGAAGATTCGACCTTCTTTGTGGACCGAAGATTTCGTAACAATGATAGCAATTACACATCACGAGGCTCTAGTTCGTACTCACCGAATAGAAATACACAATCCTCATATTCCCGGAATAACTCGCCAGATACACGTGCACCACAAGGCCGAAATAACAATTTTGTCAGAAAATGCTGGATCTGCAAGAAGGAAGGATGTCGATCAACCAAGCATACTCCACAGGAACAAGAAGAGCATAAACAGAAATGGAGAAATCGATTTAGTACTGGAAGCAATAACAGCTTTAAAAAGCGTTATGATCAGTGGTTGGTGGAGGTTGAGGGAGAGGAAGAGGATTCGGATCGGGACCAAGAAAATGGCCACTTTCTTTTCAGGTTTGGACATTGAGGATCAGAAGGAAGAGGATTCATTCTTTACTAGTTCTGGACCAGTTGATGGCAGAAAGGTTGTTGAGAAATTGGCAACTTGTGCGTTGCAACATGCTCTTTTTGGTGAAAAGGCATATGGAAAGGCGGATGGGAAAGCGTTTGAGGAGGCGTTTCACACATCAGAGAAGTATTCTGACAAAGAATTCTTCGGAATTTGTATTGATACAGGAGCGGCCCGTAGGTCTACTGTCGGAAATGGACAATTTAAAGCATGGCAGAAAGTCTCTGACGCTGTGATTGATACGTCACGAGCAGGAGCTGCGAATGTTAAATTCGGAAAGGGAGAAGGGGAGACTTCGATCGGATCTGTTAACGTTTCGATGCCTTTTGGAGTAGTAGAGTTTCACATTCTACAAACAGATACACCGTTCTTGTTGTCTCTGACCGACATGGACAGGCTCAATCCTTAGGACGAAGCGGTGAAGACCGCGCGACCGCTCGGGCCAACGGATTGAAGATAGCCTGGGCGAATGTAGGAAAATCAGGGCCGGCGCATATAGCCCTGCTTCAGTTAGCGTTTGAAGAAGGGCCGATGTAGTTTGTGTGCAGGAACCCAGTGTATACCCTGGGACTAAGACACAGAACCACCCCGCGTACGAATGTTATGCGCCGGTGGACTCCTGGGAGCAAACACTGCTACCGGAGCGCGAAGCGGAAAGGCCAAGGGCGATGTCCTACACTCGGAAGGCGGCTAACCTGATCACCCAGCAGCGCCGGAATGGCGACGATCGCGACATAGTCTGGCTGGAGGTAAATGGCTTTCATATCGTCAATGTATACAGAGAGCCTAGCACTAGGCGAATAATCGATTATATAACCAGCATACAAGTCCACCGAATTTTCTCATCGGAGGCGACTTCAATGCAAAGCACGATATGTTTGAGCCAGGAGTCGGGTCCTCCAATCAGGGCGCATCCTTAGCTGCCTGGTCCCTTAGTAGCGGAGCGGACTTCATCGGGGAGCCGGGAGAGCCCACACACCGCGCTGGCCATACCATCGATCTAACCTTCTCGAACATCCCGTTCGCGGAAACTACGGTTAGACACGACCTGGACTGCGGTTCGGACCATTTCACTCTCGTAACACTGCTACCAGGGAGAGGCCAGGGAGCCGATGGCAACGCGGGCTACCGGGTTACGGAAGCAAATCTACCGAGGTTCGCGCACGCCATTAACTCTGGGATCTCACATTTGCCACAGCCGGCCGACGTGCTGGATACGCGCGACCTAGACGACATCGCTGCACTTTTGACTACTCTCTTCCAGAATGCGATCAAGGCAGTAGGGAAGCGCCCACAGGGTACGGCCAAATCGGCGCCCTGGTGGACGCCGGCGTGCGCTGAGCTACACGCCGGCTATGCGAGCGCACGCAGGCGGGCTGCGCCGGAGCAAGAACGCAAACGGCGCGACATGCTCTCGACGATACGGAATGCCAAACGTGACTATTGGCGCCGGGTTATCGACAGTGCAGCGGACGACGCCGACTTATATAAGGTAGTGGGGTGGCACAAGCTCGCCCCATCGCTTAAGGCCCCGCCGCTGATTGTGAACGGTGTAAGTATCGAGAGCACCAAAGAGAAAGCGGAAGCCCTGCTAGAAAAGGTACTGCACCGATACGACGATTCGGACGATCTGGAGTACGATCCACTTGAAGCGGAAGGTCGGCGACCGATACTGCCGTGGACCACGGCTATCTCGCTCGAGGAGGTGGAAAAGAGTGTGATCGGCGTATCAAGCACTTCCCCAGGGGCGGATCGTGTTTACTGTACGACTACTAAAGGCCTGCTGGCAGCATATTAGGGCGTTTATAAGAGACTTCTTCCAAAAGTGCCTTGAACTATCACACTTCCCATCCGAATGGAAGCTAGCGGAAGTGGTAATGCTTCCAAAGATCGGAAAGAAGGATAGGTCGTCGGTACGCTCTTGGAGGCCGATCGCACTCCTTTCGTGCATCGGCAAGGGCCTTGAACGGCTTGTGTTGCTAGAAGGATCTCCTGGGCAGCGATACACTACGGGGTGATCAGCCCGCAACATGGCGGAGCCCTCCCCAAACGCTCAGCTGTGGATTTAGTAGCCTCCTTCGTTTACGATGTGGAATCGGCTTTCGCTCAGGGGAAGGAGGTGACGACTAGTTACACTGGACGTGCAGGGCGCGTTCGACGCACTGCTGCCCAGAAGGCTGCTTGAACGGATGCGGAAGCAGGGCTGGCCTGGAAGCTACTCCGGCTAATCGGCTCGTTCTTGGCGGACCGCAAGGTTATGGTCCGGCTAGAGGGCACGTACACCGCGGAATCGAAGACGCAATGCGGAACCCCACAGGGTTCGCCGTTATCCCCGATTCTGTATGTACTATACCTGGCTGAATTGCTGAATCAGGACCGCTCTCTACGCTTCGGGTATGCGGACGACATTGCTATCTACAGGGCTTCAAAGTCCGTGGAAAGCAATGTGACTATGCTAAAGCGCGACGTGCGCCAGGTTATGAGGTGGGGAGCTGAGAATAAGGTAGCCTTCGCGCCAGAGAAGCTGGAGATGATCCATCTTTCGCGAAAGCGGAACACAAATGCTCCCAGTATTAGAGTGTCACCAGAACTTACGATCACGCCAGTAACCGCAGTGGCGACGAGCAACCGGCTTTGCGCTGGCTCGGCGTCTGGATAGACCGCAAGCTATCCTTTAAGAGGCACGTAGCCGAGCGCTCAACTAAAGCGCTGAAAGTTGCACGCCACATTAAAGGGCTAGCGGGCGTAAGGTTCGGACCACCTGCTGCGTCGTTAAGGAAGGCCGTAGTCACATGTGTACAGTCCTCCCTACTATATGGGTCGGAGGTCTGGTACGGCGGCAGGCGGAAGCCTAGCGCGTCGCATGGCTACAACCGCAACCGGCTGGTTAGCACGAGACTTGGCCCATTGATCGAGAAGACCAATAAAGTTATGGTTCTAGCAGCAAGAGGAGTCCTTCCTGCTTGGCGTACGGCGCCCACGGCAAGTGTTCTGCGAGACGCGGGACTACCGTCGGGTAGCACCGCCCTCGAGCACGCCCGCATACGCTTCGCGCTCCGGCTCAGGACGTTAGACGCCGCCCACCCACTGGTGCGCCGGCTCGAAACCCCGATCCTACCCTGGCAGCGTGCAACGAAACTGCGCTGCGCGGATACGCTCATCCCGTACGCTCCCAGGCCAGTACTAGCCCAGCCACATTTCTCACCTGGCTGTAGGACTGATCCTACAGAGGGAAGTACAAAGGAAGCCGCAGCAGAGAAGCAGTTTAATACGTGGTGAGCCAGCTAAGCGACAACACTATCACCGTATTCTCGGACGGCTCTGAGCAGTACAAGGACGGTGCCAAGTTAGTAGGCTACGGATACGCCATATACCGCGGCCAATCGCTAGTTAGAACAGGAAGCGGAGCGATAAACAGCATCTCCCACGTCTTTGACGCCGAAGCGATTGGAGCCCTCAAAGGTCTGGCAATGCGCGCTGGAAATCCTTCGGCCCTTGGATGAGCATATATGGATGTGCATCGACAGCACTTCGGTGATCTGGTGTATGCGGGCTAACGCGTCCAATACTTCCCAGTGGGCCTTCCTTGAATGCCATGCCCTCATAGACCAGTTCAAAGTCGGCATTAGATGGTCCCCCAGGTCATATGGGCATCGAAGGCAATGAGACGGCTGACGAGCTGGCTGACGCTGGCGCGAACGAGGGTCGCATGGATGACGACCGTTCGGCAGAGCCCACAATCAGCGGAATAGGCACAACGGCAAGGGCCCTTGCCGACGCTGCGACCTCTGATTGGTGGAGTCGGTGCCTTACAGGACTCTCAGCATCCTACCGCAAATGGGGACTCGGGTACTCTATAGCGGAGCCTCCAGAACTCCGCCTCCCTCGTACGCTGCTCCACCGGCTTCTAGCCGCCCGAACGGCTCATGGCGACTTCGCGCAATACCATAGAAGATTCGGCCACACCGACGCTGAGCTCAACTGCCTTTGCGGATACGCGAAAACTCCTGAGCATCTCGTGTTCTGTGAGATCTCCCAGCGCAAGTTCCATGCCTGGCCGGCCAAGCCGGAACGCCCACCTAGTCGCCCTAAAGAAGGACGGAGGTACATGAGCGCAATACTAGCGCACCCCAAGCTGTTCGAGGATTTTCTCACAGTGACGCAATATTTCGCCATCAACGCCCGCGCACAACAAACGCGCGATCTGACAAGTCCGGGTGTCCCCAACAGAGCTACGGCTTACCAAGACAAAACCGCCATTCTTTAACTGCTGTATAGCGATAGGCCGCGCCCTATATAATCAGCGCACGCATCATACAAAGGCACCGCCCTAATGTAAGAACCGGCAAACTAAAGTGCTCCCTATATGCACACATACGCCTTCTAAGGACAGCAGCTATACTTAAAGATCTGCTACACTTAAAAGGTAAGCTAGCAAATAAAAAGCGCTAACCTATAAATATGTAGGATTTAGAAGAGAGCGAGCAGGGACGCTCCTCCAAATGGAGGGAGGAGGACTGCAGGAGTAGCGGGAAACGGCACTGTCTAGGTGTAGGGACTGGAGGACGGGCGCTAGAGTACCATCAAGTATAGCAACAGGCTATGCACGGGAGGCGCGCGGGAGGCCCTGCCTCCGTCGCGGGCCCGTTCGCCAATACCCTTCGGAGGTCAGAACTAGCCATTCTATACGGAGACGTTAAACTGTATATAAATAAATAAATAAATAAATGGACAGGCTCAAGATTGCTTTTTGACAATCGTGTGAATATTCTTCATACACCGGATGGGGAATTCCCAGTTTATCGACGAAATGATCACCCATTTTATTATGGAAGATCAACTTCAATGGTTTTATTCAGGATTCGATTCAGCGGAATGAGTGCTACCTAAACGGATGTGGATCTTCGACAACTACATCGACGTTTCGGTCACCCATCGGCTCGGAAATTTCACAAAGTCTTGCAACGAGCTGGGTATGATGAAAGTCATAGTGCTATTAAGCATCTTACGAAATATTGTGAGCATTGTCAACTTCACGGGAAATCACCTGGACGATTCAAGTTTTCACTTCAGGATGACACAGAATTCAACCAACTATTCTAGTTGATGTGATGTATATTGCGAATCAACCGATTCTTCACATGTGTCGACGAAGCTACGAGGTACCAGGGCTAGATGGTTGGAGAATATGACGGCTAAGAACGCGTGGGATGCGTTGAGAGCATGCTGGATCGACGTATATGTTGGACCACCGGATTATATCGTGCATGATGCAGGCAAGAATTTCTTTAGTAAGGAATTCACTCAGAACGCTACATCAATGGCTATTGCTACGAAGTGTGTACCGGTTGAGGCTCATAACTCGATTGGGCTTGTGAACGATATCATAAACCACTAAAACGAGCATACCACATTATAAATGAGGAGATGTCAGGTTTTGAGTTGGCTAAAGATATGATATTGCAGATGGCTGTGAAGGCTATAAATGACAAGGTTGGGCCAGATGGCATTGTTCCTACTCTCCTGGTATACGGAACGTATCCACGAATGACTACGATTGATGCACCAGCTGCGACTATTGTGAAACGAGCTAATGCAATCAAGAAAGCGATGGCTGAGATCGTAGATATCAACGCGAGAAGACAGGTGTCTGATGCGCTTCGTATGAGAAATGGACCATCTACATCGGCAATCCATGGACTACCCGTGAACTCGGAAGTCTTGGTATGGAGAGAGGGAAAAGGGACAGGATCGGGCAAGTGGACTGGACCTCATATTTTACTTCGTATGGAAGGGGAGACCTGTACCGTTGAGTTGTCAAGTGGACCAACGGATTTTAGATCAACGTCTGTGAAACATTTTACACAGAGCCCGAAGATGATGATGATGCTACGGGGAAGAAGAAGAGGTCGTATTTCAGGGAGCATTCCGTTCTTCAACACCACCGGCGGATCGACCTAATCTGCAATTACGCCACAAATTGAAGAGCAATTTGAAGAATGAGATCAGTATGGTTAAGGACACACCCCAGATTTCAGCTTTTTCCAGGATGATGATACAGAAGTTAATATTGATGAATTTGATGAGATATTTGTCAATAACAGTGATCCAACTTCAGCGTATGTTGAATCGAGACGAAAGGAAATTGACGGACTTATGGAGAATAAGGTGTTTAAAATCATACCAGAATCGGAGGTTCCACCGGTACTAGGATTTTCACTTCGAAATTCGTTGATGAGATGAAGAATGAGGGTACTGAAAAGGCATTCCCGAAATCTCGACTGTGGGTTCAGGCATATAAAGATGGTGACAAAACTAGTGTTTTAACAATAATACTATTCAACGCGTTAGTCAACGTATTATTATTTCACTTGCGGCTACGATGCGCGTGTCATCGCCAGAATTTCAGTATACTTGAGAGATATCACTCAAGCATATACACAATCTACCAAATCTCAACAGAGTATTTTACGTTCGAGCACCCAAGGAGTTTGGATTGGAAAAGGGTTTTATTTCTTCATGTGGTGAAGCCACTTTATGGTGTTCCTGAGGCAGGAAATGGTTAAACACATATCATGCCACCACAAGGGACGACTTAAGATGGAGCAATCTACATACGATCCATGCCTTTTGCATACGAATAGGATGGGGATTCGGTATCGTAGGATTACAAACGGATGATACTCTCATAGTTGCGGACAAGGAATTTGCGAGATCGGAGCAAGAACTGGAGAAAGCACATTTCATGGCTAAGGACCGTGAAAAGCTTCGGGAGGGTATGCCACTTAAGTTTAATGGAGGATTGATACACTCAAAAACGATCATATTTACCTCAATCAGAGAAGCAATGCGAATATGCGTACTGTTCAATCGGGAAAGATGGATATTTCAGGTACGAGAGGGAAAGAAAGGACTTACGTCGAAGAATCAATATGTTGTGAGAGCTCGAGGAGCATATATTGCAACTGTATGTCAGCCGGAGGCGTCATATCATCTTTCTGTTGCTGCCCAGGAGTTGATCCAAAAGAATGATAAAAGTTGAAATAGGTCCGCAAATGAGCAACATCAAGAGGCCTCAACTTTGTTCTTTGACATCCGATCAAGTTGACTGTTTTACGGACGCATCATTCCGCAAATAACCTCGATTTCTTTCTCAAATAGGACATGTTAACATGCCTTGTTGACAAATATGATAATGCCAATATCATACATTGGGCATCCATCAAATGCAAGAGAGCGTACTAGCTTCAGAGTTATATGGACTAGTATTTCGCTTTGATGTAGGAGCTGCGATTAAGGGATCTATCAAGCTATTATAAGCCCAGAAACAGATTCCACTTGTTATCTGTATCGATTCAAAGTCATTATAGAATTATTGACCAAATTGGGACTACAGCCGAAAAGAGACTTATGATGACATCATGTCACTAATCATATATAGCGTAGGGAGATCACGGAGATTAAGTGGATTGATGTAATTCCAATCCAGCGGATTGCTATGACCAAGGATAGGCCTTGTCAAGCATTGAAGACTTGATTGTACTAATAAATTGATAATCAAGGAGTCCCAATGGGTAGAGAGAGGAGATTGAGGTTGAGCACATGATCTTTTCACTTTTAGATAGTTGCCAGTGTCGGAAAATGGATCAGTGACTTTTGGGCTGCTGTACGAATAATACGTCTAACCGTATTAGGCGTACTAGCCCTCGAGGACGTCTATAAAGTTCCTCCATTCCATAGATTACATAGAGAAACAACATGATTATACAAAAATTAAGTACTTACACTTTAACTGACCAAGTTAATACAAACAGTAAATACCTTTTGCTGATTCAATAAATACATACGTTCAGCGAAAACTGGATCAGAAAAAATTTCCCCGCTTTTCTACACCTTTAACAATAGAATCAGTCCATGAATTTGAAACTAGTACTTCATTGCTTCAATATACCAAACAAGATGGCTAAAAATTTACAGGGTTACCTTCATCGATTTTCATAAATATTTCTGACACCTTCCTGTGCGTCTCTGTTTTACGCGCAGTCGAAGATAAATTCATTCTTCAAAGTTTATGATTCCTCACACTGAGCATGCAAAGGCGTTCTGGGCAGCCATGATGCAATTTGAAGCTCGAATTAACTACAAGATGGCGAGTAAGAATATTCGAACACCCGAGCTTTTTTATCGAAAGACATCACATTTTATGGGTTATGCAGAATTTTCTTGGGGGTTGCTCGAGTCTTTTACTTGCGATGGTGATAAGTAATGTGAACGGTATACTCTATGAGAATTTCATAATGGTGTAAATGTCTTCTTTACTGAATTCTCATCTCTGTGATGTGAATTCTGGATTTCGGCTGCAATTCATCGATTGTTCTTGTCCGTGACATGACTTCTTAGAAGACATCAGTTTTGTTCTCTTCTTAATTCTCCATTTCAGATTTGGGTGACGCCTTCCTAGTTACGCTTTTTTGACCTTGTACATATGCAGTACGTGTATACTACTCCAGTATCTAGCAAGATTTAGGAGATAACTGTATAGACCAACCGAAAAACACTGTTTTGCATAGAACGAACTACTTGCACTCAAAAGATTTCGTTATACATCTATCACGACACCGCGATTTGTCCATGTTGGTTATACGGAATGATATTATCTCTCATGTACGACTCATTCGTTACTTAACACAAAACAGTGACAGGGCTTCAAAGTCCGTGGAAAGCAATGTGACTATGCTAAAGCGCGACGTGCGCCAGGTATGAGGTGGGAGCTGAGAATAAGGTAGCCTTCGCGCCAGAGAAGCTGGAGATGATCCATCTTTCGCGAAAGCGGAACACAAATGCTCCCAGTATTAGAGTGTCACCAGAACTTACGATCACGCAGTAACCGCAGTGGCGACGAGCAACCGGCTTTGCGCTGTCGGCGTCTGGATAGACCGCAAGCTATCCTTTAAGAGGCACGTAGCCGACGCTCAACTAAGCGCTGAAAGTTGCACGCCACATTAAAGGCTAGCGGGCGTAAGGTTCGGACCACCTGCTGCGTCGTTAAGGAAGGCCGTAATGTGTACAGTCCTCCACTATTGGGTCGGAGGTCTGGTACGGCGGCAGGCGGAAGCCTAGCGCGTCGCATGGCTACAACCAACCGGCTGGTTACACGAGACTTGGCCATTGATCGAGAAGACCAATAAAGTTGGTTCTAGCAGCAAGAGGAGTCCTTCCTGCTTGGCGTACGGCCCACGGCAAGTGTTCTGCGAGCGGGGACTACGTCGGGTAGCACCGCCCTCGAGCACGCCCGCCATACGCTTCGCGCTCCGGCTCAGGACGTTTAGACGCCCGCCCCCACTGGTGCCCGGCTCGAAACCCCGATCCTACCCTGGCAGCGTGCAACGAAACTGCGCTGCGCGGATACGCTCATCCGTACGCTCCAGCCAGTACTAGCCCAGCACATTTCTCACCTGCTGTAGGACTATCCACAGAGGGAGTACAAAGAAGCCGCAGCAGAGCAGTTTAATACGTGGTGGAGCCAGCTAAGCGACAACACTATCACCGTATTCTCGGACGGCTCTGAGCAGTACAAGAAGGTGCCAATTAGTAGGCACGGATACCCATATCGAGGGCGGGCCAATCGTTCAGGCGTCAAAGACGTGGAGATGCTGTTTATTCGCTCCGTTCTAGTTTAATCTAGCGATTGGCCGGGTATATCAGCGTATCGGCCTACACTTGCACCGTCGTTGTACTGCTCAGCCGTCCGAGAATAGGTGATAGTGTTGTCGCTTAGCTGGCTCCACAGTATTAACTGCTCTGCTGCGGCTTCTTTGTACTTCCTCTGTAGGATCAGTTCTAAGCAGGTGAGAAATTTGGCTGGGCTGTACTTGCTGGGAGCGTACGGGATGAGCGTATCGCGCGCGGCGTTTCGTTGCACGCTGCAGGGTGATCGGGGTTTCGCGGCGGCGTAAGAGGGCGGCGTTAAGTTGAGCCGGAGGCGAAGCGTGCGGGCGTGCTCGAGGCGTAAGAGTATCCCGTCTCGCAGAAATTATAGGAAAGGTCCTTTAATAGCACCATAGATTTATTGGCTTCTCGATCAATGGCAAGTCGTGCTAACCAGCCGGTCGGTTGTAGCCATGCGACCGATAGGTTCGCCTGCCGCCGTACAGACTCCGACCATAGTAGTAGGAGACTGTACACAATGTGACTACGGCCCTTCTAAAGAAGCAGGTGGTCCGAAGCCTTACGCGCTAGCGCTTTAATGTGGCGTGCAACTTCAGCGCGTTTTGTGAGCTCGGCTACGTGCCCTTAAAAGGATAGCTTGGCGGTATCCAGACGCCAGCAGAGAACGGTTCTCGTGAAAATAGGTAAGATAGATATTTCTGGTGACAAAGATCTGTGTTCCGCTTTCGCAAAGATGGATATCTCATTCTCGCGCGAAGGCTACTTATTCTCAGCTCCTCATAACTGCGCACGTCGCGCTTTAGCATGTCACTTGTTTCACGGACTTATGAAGCCCTGTCACTGTTTTGTGTTAAGTACGAATGAGTGTACATGATAATAAATATATTACGTATAACCAACATGGACAATCGGTGTCGTGATAGATGTAAACAAATCATTTTGACGTGCAAGTAGTTCGTTCTATGCAAACGTGTTTTCGGTTGTCTATATACATAAATAATCTTCTAGTACTGGGAGTAGTATACACACGCATATGTACAACGGCAAAAAGCCGTAACTAGGAAGGCGTCACCCAATTAGAAATGGAAAATTAAAGAACAAACAAGCGATGACATGATAGTCTTCTAAGAAGTCATGTCAGGACAGACAATCGATGATTCAGCCGCAATCCAGAATTCACATCCACGAGATTCAGTAAAAGGAAACATTACCACCATTATGAACATTCTCATAGAGTATACACGTTCACATTACTTATCACCATCGCAAGTAAAAAGACTCGACAAACCCCCAAGAAAAATTCTGCATAACCCATAAAATGTGATGTCTTCGATAAAAGCTCGGGTGTTCGAAATCCTTACTCGCATCTTGTAGTTAATTCGAGCTTCAAATTTATTGCATCATGGCATGCCCAGCAACGCCTTTGCATGCTCAGTGTGAGGATCATAAATTTGAAGATGAAAATTATCTTCGACTGCGCGTAAAAACAGAAATATTTATACAATCGATGAAGTAACCCTGTAATTTTAGCATCTTTTTGGTATAAACAATGAAGTATTTAATGGACTGATTATTGATTAAAGGTGAAAAATTTTTGATCCATTCGGTGCGCTGAACGTATGTATTATTGATCACAAAGTATGTTATGTTGTATTTTGTAGTTAAAGTGTAAGTACTTAAATCTCTTTTTGTATAATCATCGTTGTTGTTCTCTATGTAATCTATGGAATGGAGGACGACTTTATAGACGTCCTCGAGGTGCTAGTACGCCTAATACGGTTAGACGTATTATTCGTACAGCAGCCCAAAAGTCACATGATCCATTTCCCGACACTGGCAACTATCTAAAAGTGAAAAAGATCATGTGCTCAACCCTCAATCTCCTCTCTCTACCCATTGGGACTCCTTGATTATCAATTTATTAGTATCAATCAAGTCCTTCAATGCTTGACAAGGCCTATCCTTGGTCATAGCATCCGCTGGATTGGAATTACCATCAATCCACTTAATCTCCGTGATCTCCCTACGCTCATATGATTGACGAAGTGACATGATGTCAATCATAAGTCTCTTTTCGGCTGTAGTACCCAATTTGGTCAATAATTCGTATAATGACTTTGAATCGATACAGATAACAAGTGGAATCTGTTTCTTGGGCTTTATAATAGCGTTGATAGATCCCTTAATCGCAGCTCCTACATCAATCAATACTAGTCCATATAACTCTGAAGCTAGTACGCTTCTCGTGATTCTCTTGCATTTGATGGATGCCCAATGTATGATATTGGCATTATCATATTTGTCAACAAGGCATGTAACATGTCCTATTTGAGAAGAGAAATCGAGGTTGTTTGCGAATGATGCGTCCGTAAATACAGTCAACTTGATCGAATCGATGTCAAGAGGAACAAAGTTGAGGCCTCTTGATTGGTTGCTCATTTGCCATTTGAGGACCTTATTCAACTTTTTGGTATCATCTTCTTTTGGATCAACTACCTGGGCAGCAACAGAAAGATGATATGATGCCTCCGGCTGACATACAGTTGCAATATATGCTCCTCGAGCTCTCTGGGCAACATATTGATTCTTCGACGTAACGTCCTTTCGCTTCTTTCCTCTCGTACCTGAAATATCCATCTTTCCCGATTGAACAGTACGCATATTGTCGCATTGCTTCTCCTGATTGAGGTAAATAT
Organism: Monilinia fructigena; assembly: GCA_003260565.1. Classification (NCBI taxonomy): domain Eukaryota; kingdom Fungi; phylum Ascomycota; class Leotiomycetes; order Helotiales; family Sclerotiniaceae; genus Monilinia; species Monilinia fructigena. Next base: position 119,512 of record QKRW01000074.1, read on the forward strand.
GATCGTTTTTTGAGTGTAATCAATCCTCCATTAAACTTAAGTGGCATACCCTCCCGAAGCTTTTCACGGTCCTTAGCCATGAAATGTGCTTTCTCCAGTTGCTCTTGCTCCGATCTCGCAAATTCCTTGTCCGCAACTATGAGAGGTATCATCCGTTTGTAATCCTACGATACCGAATCCCATCCTATTCGTATGCAAAAGGCATGGATCGTATGTAGATTGCTCCATCTTAAGTCGTCCCTTGTGGTGGCCATGATATGTGTTAAACCAGTGATTTCCTGCCTCAGGAACACCATAAAGTGGCTTCACCACATGAAGAATAAAACCCTTTTCCAATCCAAACTCCTTGGGTGCTCGAACGTAAAATACTCTGTTGAGATTCGTGGTAGATTGTGTATATGCTTGAGTGATATCTCTCAAGTATACTGAAATTCCTGGCGATGACACGCGCATCGTAGCCGCAAGTGAAATAATAATACGTTGACTAACGCGTTGAATAGTAGGGGATTGTGTTAAAACACTAGTTTTGTCACCATCTTTATATGCCTGAACCACAAGTCGAGATTTCGGGAATGCCTTTTCAGTACCCTCATTCTTCATCTCATCAACGAATTTCGAAGTGAAAATCCTAGTACCCGGTGGAACCTCCGATTCTGGTATGATTTTAAACACCTTATTCTCCATAAGTCCGTCAATTTCCTTTCGTCTCGATTCAACATACGCTGAAGTTGGATCACTGTTATTGACAAATATCTCATCAAATTCATCAATATTAACGTCCTCTTCTGTATCATCATCCTGGAGAAAAGCTGAAATCTGGGGTGTGTCCTTAACCATACTGATCTCATTCTTCAAATTGCTCTTCAATTTGTGGCGTAATTGCAGATTAGGTCGATCCGCCGGTGGTGTTGAAGAACGGAATGCTCCCTGAAATACGACCTCTTCTTCTTCCCCCGTAGCATCATCATCATCTTCGGGCTCTGTGTAAAATGGTTTCACAGACGTTGATCTAAAATCCGTTGGTCCACTTGACAACTCAACGGTACAGGTCTCCCCTTCCATACGAAGTAAAATATGAGGTCCAGTCCACTTGCCCGATCCTGTCCCTTTTCCCTCTCTCCATACCAAGACTTCCGAGTTCACGGGTAGTCCATGGATTGCCGATGTAGATGGTCCATTTCTCATACGAAGCGCATCAGACACCTGTCTTCTCGCGTTGATCCTACGAATCTCAGCCATCGCTTTCTTGATTGCATTAGCTCGTTTCACAATAGTCGCAGCTGGTGCATCAATCGTAGTCATTCGTGGATACGTTCCGTATACCAGGAGAGTAGGAACAATGCCATCTGGCCCAACCGTGTCATTTATAGCCTTCACAGCCATCTGCAATATCATATCTTTAGCCAACTCAAAACCTGACATCTCCTCATTTATAATGTGGTATGCTCGTTTTAGTGGTTTATGATATCGTTCCACAAGCCCAATCGAGTTATGAGCCTCAACCGGTACACACTTCGTAGCAATAGCCATTGATGTAGCGTTCTGAGTGAATTCCTTACTAAAGAAATTCTTGCCTGCATCATGCACGATATAATCCGGTGGTCCAACATATACGTCGATCCAGCATGCTCTCAACGCATCCCACGCGTTCTTAGCCGTCATATTCTCCAACCATCTAGCCGCCTGGTACCTCGTAGCTTCGTCGACAATGTGAAGAATCGGTTGATTCGCAATATACATCACATCAACTAGAATAGTATGGTTGAATTCTGTGTCATCCTGAAGTGAAAACTTGAATCGTCCAGGTGATTTCCCGTGAAGTTGACAATGCTCACAATATTTCGTAAGATGCTTAATAGCACTATGACTTTCATCATACCCAGCTCGTTGCAAGACTTTGTGAAATTTCCGAGCCGATGGGTGACCGAAACGTCGATGTAGTTGTCGAAGATCCACATCCGTTAGGTAGCACTCATTCCGCTGAATCGAATCCTGAATAAAACCATTGAAGTTGATCTTCCATAATAAAAATGGGTGATCATTTCGTCGATAAACTGGGAATTCCCCATCCGGTGTATGAAGAATATTCACACGATTGTCAAAAGCA
>QKRW01000075.1:0-120799 GCA_003260565.1 Monilinia fructigena
ATAGTATTATTTTAGAAAACATTTCGACAAATTACTTTGTATTTTCTACTAGAAGAAATCTTTGTATAGTACTTAGCAATTTAATCTGAAATCTTTAATAATTTCTGTTAGTAGATTTTAGTAGTAATATAGTTTACTTCTAAATTCGGAATTCTTGATAATATCTTTTAACAAAATTCTACCAGTAGAAATCTACTAACAGAAATTTATTTGTAGGGATCTTGTAGATCACGTGGATGTTTAAGAATCTGATAAGTATTAGATATCAAATAGAAGGCCAACTAAAAGAGAAGTCATTATAAGTGCAATTTGTAATGCAATTCAGTACATAGTTACTGAGGACAGTGACTGTAAGGAAATCCTTCGAAGTCTGTCAATGCACGTGATGTTGATGGATATGATTTTCAGCTATGTGTACCGTCGATTTGAATGGACAGTTAGAAAAAGGTACCTTTCTATCAAAGGTACTTAGTTATATTGGGGTACGCTTTGTAGGTAGGTACTATGATAGGTAAGCACTAGGTTAACTAGGTGCTTACCAAAAAGTAGGTGATGTTTTTGAAGTACTGCTTTTGAACAAGGTACCAAGTCGAAGATTTTGCCTACTGTTTATCACCCCATTTCTCGACCCCAGCCGCTTATCAATCGAGTATGTAACTCCTCAAACCCTGTATCTTTTCGCCATTGACCCTCCCTACTTACAACCGCACTCTCTTATTTCACAAGAGAGCAATCCTTCGTGGTCTCATGGTATTGTTTGAAAGTGGCTCTGAAATAAGGTAAGTTAAACTTCACGACTTGCATCTCCACAACGTTGACATCCACAGCTTCCGACCTCAGACTGTAAGTAGTCTTTGTTGGTTTTATTATACTGTTATTCTCTACCTTTTCATCCTGATTATCGTTTTTATTCTCTTTCGGTTTTTATGGAATGCGTTTTCTCTTAGCCTGCAACATTGCTGGCTGTATCTTGAAATGTATAACGACGCTGCAAGTGTTTGAAGTCTTCGTGTTCAGCATAGAAGATACATAGTTTTGCGAAGGTTTGAAGTTTTTTGCAGATATCTTTTATTAGATAGTATTCAATGCTTCGGGGAGGACAGAAAGATGAGATCTTTTGGAACATGTTGCAATTGAAACTGAGTTTGTATGTTGAGAAATGGATGTTGAAATCCGTAGGAAGATATAATTTTCGATATACATACATTACTACCACTAGCACGGAATATCTCATTTGTAGGTTAAAAGCTATTTAACCCGGGTTTACCAAGCAACCTTCGCCTCCAGCTTCCTATAGCCAATAGCAATGATATAAGAAGGAATCCGAAAATATTAGGATTTTATGCACACAGCAGTATATTTCTTATGAAGCGGTATATTAGCTAAAGAACCCAATTCTATTACCTCTTGCTTACTTGTTATACGGCCAGCCTCGAGAAATGATCAGATCATTACACCACCCCCCTTCCGAAAAAATCTTGTCCTTGAATATTGGGACATTTCCTTGCTTCTGTTTAGCTCATCGTAATTGTCTACTCCATCCTTCCCATTTCTGATCCACTTCAAAAGGTTCTCTGGTGGCCCAGGCAAATACGGGTGAGTTAAATGGAAATCCCGAATTTTATGAGGTGAATATTTAAAATCTGAGGCCGGATAATACTTCGAGTCCTCGTCGACACCTAGCCAAATCTGCTCTATATTCCAGCTTTTGTATCTTTCCGTACTGCAGAATAGTATTCCCATTCAATTTCTTCTCCGGTGATATTGACTGTATTGGAAGTGTCAATTATTACATTGTCGGTGTCAAAACCAAGCTTTTGGAAAGGATAGAAGCATGAAGTGCTCTGGAACATGATCAACTGTAAAGAGATTTTGTACGTTGTCTCGTTTTCGATCATAGCACATTTTATAAGACTTGAAGAGGCCTTCGTGATATTCGGCTATTGATACCGATTCGATCATGTCGCCGGAATTTCGAAAGGTTGGGAAGCGTAAGAATAGTCGTTATTCTGAATGATAGTAAATGATTTGCAATGTTTCGAGACTGCCATTATTCATTTCGTGTTGTGTTTAGAGGCAGTAACGGCTGTGACGCTGTCTAAGACGACATTTGCGGTTATACTTAGGAGATAGTGCTGAAGCTCATCGAGAGGCAAGCTGTGGCTTTCGTCGTTTTGCAGGTTTGTGGGTTGTTGTCATCCTTGCTGTTTTGTTCAGGAATACTATCTCGAAGGTGGATTTCGTTGGTCTTATCCTGATACGTTCGTTCGCTTTCCTCCATCCATCATTGATGGTTTTTTCATCCTCATACCGCTTCTTCTGGTGCTTCATTGTTGCTGCTCCGGGATCTACATCGTGATCTTGTTGAGGCAGAGCCATCCGACTCTTCAGATCCATATGATTACTGCTCATGCCTTGATTGTGAAGATTGATAGCTCAGCGAATGATATAATATGGAGCCAAGATGTAGCAGACGACTTTCTTTCCAAAGCTAAGAGGTCTTTCATCTCGATCTCTTGTTGCCTTCCTTCACTATTATCCAATATGTAACAAGGTATAGCGATGCCGTCTCGATGCGTTTTTGGATGGTCATTTCAAGGTTTTTTCTGTTGTTCAGGGGTTCTGAAGTAAGGCTGGTCTGGCCTGGGCTAAGGTTCTGTTGGAGGGTATTTTTCGCTTTCGTCACTTTCTGATCGGGAGATGGGGTGAAGGAGTGGCTGAAGATTGGGAATATGTTCATTATCTGCAGAACCGTAGTTACTGTGTATAGTCAGAAAACTGCTTTTATATGTATATGCCGACGTTGTACTTGAGTGCCGCTTTCTGATGTCTTTCAGTCGATCCCCTCTCGAAGGTGGATCTGTTCTCCTATCATAGGCAATCGTTGTTTGTGTTGTTCGCTTGTTCTCATCTCCGGTTGTATATCTGGGCTCGGTTCTTTCGGCAATCCTCGGACGTGAGAGTATATTGTAGTTCTTCAGTTGTGGGAAGCTCGCGATTGTCTTTTTTTCATTGTTCTCCATGTTGTCGCTGTAGACAGTGTGTTCTACTCGGTTACCACAAGTCAGTCCCGTCGCTAAAACTGACACTTTATATGGTATACCTCGAATTTCTGACCGTAGCCTGGATCGTCGGCTGATACCACCGCTACTTGTCGGGTGCGCGCCGGAAAACTGGAAATGATACACCTCTCGCGGAACGACGCAGCTCACCTAGCGTCGCAGTATCGCCGGGCTTATCATCACCCAGTGACTGCGGTAGGCGAGGGGCAGCCCGCCTTGCGCTGCTTGGCGTTTGGATAGACCGCAGCTTTCTTTTAAAAGGCATGTATCAGAACGTGCATCGAAGGCACTAAGGTTGCACGCCACATTAAAGGGCTGGCAGCGTCAGTTCGGCCGCCCGCTGCTCGCTAAGAAGGCTGTAATCACATGCGTACAATCCTCCCTGCTATGGCTCGGAGATCTGGTACGGTGGCAGGCTGAACCTGGCGCAGCCCGGCTACAACCGCAACTAGTTAGCCAAAGGGGGCCCGTGATTGATAAGTCAACAAGATCTTGTTCTAGCGGCACGAGGGGTCCTTCGGCCTGGGCACTGCGCCCACAGCCAGCGTCCTCCGGACGCAGGGCTACCGTCGGGCGGCACTGCCCTGAGGCACGCCCGCATACGCTTCGCGCTCAGGCTTAGGACTCTTGACGCCGCCATCCGTGGTCCGCGGCTCGAAGCGCCGGCCTTTCCCTGGCAACGCGCAACTAAGCTGCGCTGCGTAGACGCACTGGTTCCGGCGCGCCCGAGGCCGATACTGGCCCAATCGCACTTTTCACCGGCTGCAGGACCGATCCTACAGAAGGAAGGACGAAAGAAGCCGCAGCGGAGCACTTCAACGCATGGTGGAGCCAGCTAGGCAGGGATCGATCACTGTATTTCTCGGATGGCACCGAACAGTATATAGGACGGTGCAAAGCTAGTAGGCTACGGATACGCTGTGTACCGCGGCCAAACGCTGGCCAGAACTGGGAGTGGAGCGATAAAAGCATCTCCCATGTCTTCGTGCAGAGGCGATAGGCGCCCTTAAAGGCCTGCAATGTGCACTGGATTCCTCCAGCCTACAGACGAGCGGTATGGATGTGCATCGACAGCACCTCGGTGATATGGTGCATGCGGGCAAACGCGTCCAACACCTCCCAGTGGGCTTTCCTCGAATGTCATACCTCATAGACCGATACAAGGTTGGCATTAATGGTCCCAGGCCACATGGGTATCGAAGGCAATGAGGCAGCGGATGAGCTGGCTAACACCGGCGCGAACGAGGGACGGACAGACGACGATCGCTCAGCGGAGCCTACGATTAGTGAATAGGCAACAACGGCGAAGGCCCTCGCGGACATTGCAACGTCTGATTGGTGGAGTCAATGCACCCAGGCCTTTCGGCCTCGTACCGCAGATGGAAGCTCGGATACTCCGTAACCGAGCCCCAGAACTTGCGCCTCCCCGTACAGTGCTACATCGGCTCCTGGCTACCCGAACGGCACACCGGCGATTTCGCGTACCAAGAAGGTTCGGCCACACCGAAGCGGAGCTCACCTGCCTCTGCGGGTTCGAGAAGGCTCCCGACCACCTCGTATTCTGCGAGATCTCCCAACGCAAGTTTCACGCCTGGCCGGCTAGACCCGAACGCCCGCCCAGCCGCCCGAGGAAGGGCGGAGATACCTAAGCGCACTACTGGCGCATCCCGAGCTCTTCGAAAACTTTCTCGCGGTAACCCAGTACTTCGCCATCAATGCCCGTGCACAGCGAACGCGCGATCAGACAATTCCGGTGGTTCCCATATGAGCTACGGCTCGCCAAGACAAAACCGCCACTCTTTAACCGCTACTTAGCAATAGCCGCGCCCTACCTAGCAGCACATCCAATCTACAAAGGCACCGCCCTAAGGTAAGAACCGGCAGAACGAAGGTGCTTCCTACGCACACATACACTCTTTAACCAGCGCAAACTGGGCAAGAATGACAGCGGGAGCGCTTCTCTAAATGGAGGAGAGGGACCGCAGGGAAAAGGGAAACGGCACTGCTCGGAGGTAGGAACGGAAGGGCAGGGCGCTAGGAGTACGACAGGCATAGCACATGGCTATACACGAAAGGCTCGCGGGGAGGCCCCGCTCCGTCGCGAGCCCGTCGCTAATACCCTTCGGGAGGTTTGAACTAGCCATTCTACATAGAGACGCTAAACTGTAAATAATAAATAAATAAATACTGTCGGTGCTTCAAATGGTGCACTATTTGGCTCGATACATTCGGTCTTGTTGGGAATGCTGGATTGTTTCTGGCAGGTGCGTGTTGGGCGGTTGCGCTTTTGAAGCGTGGAGCAGTGGGCACATAATCATAAAGATAGGATCAAAGTAGTAATCTTGAACAAGTAGAAATGATTGATAATATTCCGGAAATTTTCTGGTATGTTGATACACAACTGGACTGTAAGAAGATGATAGAAACGAGGAAATCGAAGGGCTTATGTAGACTTCTTGTACTATTTCCGTAGAATGAAGCTACGCTTTGCGACCCGCCGTATACTCTCATTATACTATTGCTTCTCCTTTTCCAACATCCTCGTCGTCAAAAATGCCTTAGCGTTGATGTATCATCTCTGCCACAAAAAGATACCCTGCAACTGCAGACTGAGTTTATCAATCCTACGCTCTCATTCCGAAATACACCTATCTGCAACCATCGCAAACACTTCATCCGTATCATAATGTACCGATCACAGCAGTATTTCTCGATCGTCGGGCAGCACTGCGAATGACCATTCCAAATTTCCTCATCAGCTTTCATGCAAGTCGAATTGCACCGGAGAACCTTCCCCTTGTAGAAATAAGATTGTGTGATGGCCGTGGATCCACTCTGATGGCTACGCACTTTTCTGCAAGAATTAGGATATTGGGCCGATAATCCTTCCAAACTGAATGTGAAGTCTATACTTCTGACATGGCTACAATTCCGAATAGGACTTGTTCGGAGGTCATACGACCTGCCTCCTTATAGATACCCATGGCCATCTGCGGGCGACCCAATCCTCGAACCGCCAATGTTTCGTCGTCGATACTCAGGAGATTGCAGTTTGTGGTAAAGATCGGCTACTCTTATCACAAATCAGCCCAAGTCCAAGGCAGACTGCGCATATCATAATTTCGCTGTGCAGAAACTTACTATGATCCTTCCTTCAGCACACCAGCTATCTCTAGCGGTGAGACAGCAGAAGCACCCTATGTTATAATGAGGCATTTTTTTGATTGGTTGAATCATGGCGAAAGAGGTCAAGGCCAAAGTGAAAGGTTCTGCAGCTGAAGTCACTGAAGTGGTTGTGGAGGTTGCGATGATGCGTTGACGAAGATAGGAAGCCGGATTGCCGTCATCCTCGTACCTTAGCCAGTAGATTTCAGGTAAATTGATTGACCATGATCGTAATGATGAGAAGCATCGAGTTCAAGGTAGCAGATCGAAGATTGTAATTGGTGATGGTTCCATCGAGATTTTCAGCTGCGGCGAGGCCGATGTAAGAGAAAATGTGAAGTGGATCGATACGGAGAAGGCTTACGACGCATGGCGAGTTTGAATGACCAGACGAGGAAGTGTTGGATGGGAATTGAAGAGAAAGAGGGTTGAGAGGGGGGAGCGCGATTCTTATAGATGTTGAAAGCGGCGGCTGGCACGTGCACGCACGTTGCCTAATGCGACGACCGCTAAACTCGGGGGGGGAAGCACCACGACTGAGATTATTTTATATTTTATATTTTATATTTTATATTTTATATTTTATTTTTATATTTTATATTTTATATTTTATATTTTATATTCTATATTTTATATTCTATTTTTATATTCTATTTTTTATATTCTATATTATATTTCTATATTTTATATCTATATTTTATATTCTATATTATTAATTCTATATTTTAATATTCTATTTTTATATATTCTATATTTTATATTCTATATTTATATTCTATATTTTATATTCTAATATTTTATATTATATTCTATATTCTATATTTTAATATTCTATATATTTTTATATTCTATATTTATATCTATATTTTATATTCTATATTTTATATTCTATATTTCTATATTTTATATTCTTATTCTATATTTATATTCTATATTTTATATTTCTATATTTTATATTCTATATTTTATATTTTATTCTATATTTTATATTTCTATTATTTTATATTTCTATATTTTATATTCTATATTTTATATATTCTTATTTTATATATTATATATTATATATTTCTCAATTAGAGTAATAAAGAATCAAGTAATAATGTAATAAGAACTTCCAAGTTACCAACTAGTGAACCAACTTACGGAGTAGGTGAAATACACTTATTATACATCTACATACTACATCCATTCATCCATTCATCCATCCATTCATCCATACACTTATTACTAAGTTCGACAGTCTTCATCTCAGAAACTTGATGCGCATCCTTAGGCCAATCTAGATATTTACAATCTTTGGGTGGTTCATTATTAGAATATTAGAATCTATTTTAATCGTCGTTCCTTAATATCCCGTCTCTCTCTATTGTTGTCGCAGCATTATCATCAAAGCAGGACCCGCCCTCTGTCCCTATCTGAACATCTTCATTGTGAACATCATCATTGAATACGGTATTCATCCTCATTACGACCGATCATAATATCCAACTTCCGCCTTGCTTTTCCACAATGCGTTTCTATTTCCCATCAATACCATATCCTCCAGCGCGACCAGAAGAAGGTTATTGGGCGCCTGTGACTTCGACTATAAATTGGTGTGAAGGCAAATACCTCCAACCCCTCCGAGTCTACGCATCATCTTCTAATCTTGAACTACAGAGGATTATTATGCCACTATCTACTCTGCTGAAATTGTCAACACTCTTACCAATCTACTTTTCATATGGCTTTGTATTAAAGGTACTCGGAATTGTTTGAAATACGATCATGATAGTGTATTCTTGGTCGCCTTCTTTGGTTATGGTGCTGTCGGCACAGGTGGGTAAATAATCAATCTTCGTGGTGTTTTATATTGACAGAGCCAAGGTTCATTCTTGTTCCATTCAACATTAAAATGTAAGTCATATCATATCTATCGGATGAGAGAGATCTAATCACTGACATGAATCCTTAGATCCCATGCAACTTGTCGACGAACTTTCGATGATTTATACCACATGCTTAATGTGCTATGCTACATTCTCCTTTTCTCAATCACGCATCTTTAGACAAGTACTAGCATTTAGCTTGGTATTTTTGTCTGTATTCATAACTGTAAGCAGATAGTTTCTTTCTTAACCTCCTCATTTCTATTGCTAATGCTGGAATACCTATGAACAGCTTTACTACCATTACCTTCAAGATCCCGATTTTCATCAGAATGCATTTGCGCTTCTCACAACCATCGTACTCTTCCGTTCTATGTATGTTATGGAAGTCAACATACGTCCTTCCCTCCGAAAGAAATACGCCACTACAGAGCTTTCCCACGAACACCTGATACTACACACTCCGAACGTGTAGCGAATGAAAAGAGACAACATAATATCTTGAAAGAAATGTGGTTGATGGTTGGCTTAGGTCTGTCGATATTTCTTGGTGGTTTTGGTATATGGTCCTTGGATATCATTATTGCTCGACAATTAGACAATGGAGACATGAGATTGGACTTCCATGGGGTTAATACTCGAAGGACATGGCTGGTGGCATTTGATGACGGGTATTGGATCATACTTTTATTTAGTATGGGGCATCTGGCTACGACATTGCTTGAATGATAGGCAAGACGAATACGTCTTGAATTGGCCTCATTACTTCAGCCTTCCTGAAGTTATCACACGCCCTGAAAGTAGCAAAATCTCGAATGGAAAACGAAATGGAAAACGGAATGGACATACTAAAGATGAGTCTAGAAAATCAGTTTAAAATGTTCAGGATGGTTGTTTATGGTTATGATTTCAGGAATACCACTTGGATATATTAGATAGAGGGGGTGGAATTGAGGTGTAAGTGGATAAGAGGATGAGTGGTTGTCTCATTAAAGACATAAATATTGATACCCTTTCAAAGACTCAAAATATGAATATGAATATGAATATGATGAGTTGTACTCCGTACTTCAACTCGAATTTGCTATACCGGTATTGATAGTCGATAAATTTCAACAGCTTCGATACATTCTGATTACCTAATCAATCATCTGAACCCCGCAGCAAACTCCAGCCTTGTCTGAAAATGTTTTGCCAGCCTTGCCTAGATTTGCAAATCCAACAGGGGATAACTGAATTACGATTGGTTGATCTTATATAATCAATTCGTGTCCACTATCAATTAATTCATAGTCTCAGCCATGGCAATACACGAAACTTTGAAGTGAGCATACATCTAATAAAGTCTACGTATTTCTTCCCCATGAATAACAATGCGAATATATTCAAGATACACTTCATCATATTGTCCATCGAAATCAAGAATATCTGAAAACTAATTGAAGCTGTTTTTGTAACCTACTGCAAGGCTACGACAATTTGCCTACTTTGGTTATGCGATGTATGAGTTGATTAAATCCAAATATTCAAGGAATTAAAGTGTGTCGATTCTGAGTATTAAAAAATCATGACGAGTCCTGCAAAACAAACTTCCTCAAGATGGGGGTCCTTTTTATCTCAAGCGGTAGGAGGATTGGAATCAAGGCTAGATAACATATTGGCAGAAGGTCAAGAAGGTCCAGTAAATCGACCACCTTCCACGACTGGTACTGCAGTTACAGCAAAACCAGAGGCAGGTATGAAAACAGGTTTAAGGTCCTTGGAGTATGCATTGATTTGACAGTGCCTCTAGCAGTATCTCGAAGTGGATCGAATAGCAGTAGGACAAACGATCGATTACAAGAGCGTTTAGCAAGGGCGGTAGCTGCGAAGAATGCACAGAAATCGGGAACACAATCAACATTTTCCAATGTTCCCTCGCGAACTGGAAGTCCAATTACTGTTGGCGAAAGTCCAAGACAGAGTTTAGACGCCACCTCTAGTGTAGGAGGTGACGAGGCTACGAAACCCATTTCGCAAGATCTTGAATCTACTGCAACTGCAAACACAACTGAAACAGATACACCTACCGTGGAAGTTCGGCCAAGTACTCCGGTCAATGATTCCAGCCTAGATTCTCATCAGGCATTGCCCAATGTAACTGCCTTGAATGCCGAACCAACTACCCGTTTGTCGACAGATTCTACTGGATCTAATGTACCTAGAGGATCTGCTGACTCGATCCAGCCTCCTGACCCAATATCCAGTTCATCAACAGATGAACCACCAATTATACCAATCGTTGCACCACCAGATGCGACTGTGACCTCAAAAACTCCAGCAGAACTCGAAGCTGCACTCAGTCAGCTTCAATCGGACTATGAAACCTCGGAATTACAAAGACAGGAGGAAGTTCACGGATATATAGAGCGCATTGATGCACTACAAGCAAAGTTACAATATTTAGCAAAGGAAAGTCTTGAATTTGCGAGTAATGCAAAAAATGCTGCACCACCGGGAAGCCTTGAGAGGAAATTGGCTGAAAAAGAACAACAAGTTATTTTACTCATGGAAGAAGGCCAAGTTTTATCTAAAAAGGAATTGACTCATATGACCGCAATCAAAAACCTTCGTGCCAAGCTTATTGAGGGCAATAAAGAAATCGCGGAAGCCAAAAAGAAACAAGAAAAGGCCGAGAAAGAGGCTGCATCTTTGGCTGAGCGTCTAAGACGAGCTGAAGGTGCTGAGAAAAGTCTAAGTGAGAGGAATAATGTGATCAATCGACTTCGAAAAGAACTCGATGCGATTAGGATCGAGAGGGATACTAAAGATACCACTATTGCAAACCTTAAAACCCAACTCGAAGACGATGCTGCTCAAGCAAAAGAAGCAGACGCAAGAGTTGCTTACGAGGCACTTGAGGCTGAGAAGAAACGTGTTGTCGAACTTGAGGATGATATTTCTAATCTAAAAATTGAGAACCAGCTACTTAATGACAGAGCACAGGTACAAATTAAAGAGCTTAGAGAGAAGATGGACAGAGAAATTGAGAATGCTCGAATCACGGCTGTTGAGATGAAAAATGAGCAGCAAATGTTGGAGAGTAAATTGGAGGTAATGAGAGCTAGGGCTGAGGAAGTTTCATCTGGAGCAACTGGTGATGCGCAAGCAAAACTCTTACGTCAAGTTGAAACCTTACAAACACAATATGCTGTTGCAAGTGAGAATTGGCAAGGTATCGAAGCTTCTTTGACAGCACGCGCGAGAAATCTAGAAAAGGAGAGGGATGAGGCAACTAAGCGAGAAGCTGAAATTAGGCGAAAGGCTCGTGAAGTGGTACGTATTGATTGCCTATTGTTGCTATGAAACCACAACTAACTATAGATAGACTCTAAAGGCTAAACGTAATGAGGATGAATTGGAAGAAACGAGGTCAAAATTACCAAACTTCCAGCAAGAACTTTCCGAACGAATTGCTCAACTAGATGACCTTAAGAAGCGTACTAAAGAGGCAGAAGCTGCTTTAGTTTCAGCCAAAGCCGAATTTGAAGATGAGAAACAGACTTGGAATTCTGAAATGCAACAACGAATCTTGGAAGAAAAACAGAAATGGTTGGAAGAAATTTCTTTTGGTAGTCGCGGAGAATCACCTGTGGCATTAAGTCGAAAAGGTTTTAACATCAGAATATTTGGGTTTACAAAACATGCAATCGAGAAGAACTTCAGCTCGATCCACGACTGGTGAAATATCAACTCCAGAGAGATTATTGGGGCGCCGTTCTGCACAACCATCATCTAAATCCCCAGATCACGGAACACCTGTCAGACAAGATTCAACAGCATCATTAACAAATTCTGTATCTCTCAATTCGATTGCTACGAATGGTACTGGGGAAAGAAGTGATTTCAAACCACAAACTCCCTCTCTTCACACTTTAGACCATGACGATTTCTTCGAAAATCATCGTTCCTCTTCCCCACAACAAACCATCCATGATATAATATCTACCTCAACCGCCGGTGCCGGACCCAGTGTTCAACTCGTCGAAAGAATGAGTTCAGCCGTTCGCAAACTCGAGAGTGAAAAGGTTGCAACGAAAGAGGAGGTTAGTAGATTAGCTGCTCAACGCGATGAAGCGAGGGCGGAAATTGTTAATTTGATGAAAGAGGTGGAGATTAAGAGGGAATTGGGAGAGAGGGTAAAGGAGTTGGAAGAAGAGATTAAGGTGGTCAAGGAGAGGTATGAGGTTACACTTGAATTGCTTGGGGAGAAGAGTGAGGAGGTACTTGAGTTGAAGGGGGATGTGGAGGATATCAAGGCTATGTATAAGGAGTTAGTTGTTAGGAGTGTGGGGTAGGGGTAGGGATACGGATGAAGGAGGATGCGTGCAAATGGGAACCGGAAATGGAAAATAGGAGGGTGGTGGGGGTGATGGTGATGGTGTATTTTTATTCGGAAAACGATGGTTACGGATATCCTCAGAGTCAGAGTATACATGCGGGCCATGAATTCTTTGATTGAATGAATCAATTTTTGACGTTTATGTGTTAAGGCGGTGCGGCTGCGTTGTTTTAAACACCTGGGTTTTGATTCGGGTAATGGGGGTGGTGGACGTGTATCAGTATTATTAGTAGTAGTATATGAGAGGTATGCTGGTGGTAATTGGAAAGATTTTGAATTTGAATTTAACATTGAATTGTTTACAGTGATTTTCTTTTTTGTCTGGAAAGGTGTAATTTGTGATTTGGAAGGTGGGAAGGTTTGAAGCCACAGATGCTGAAAGGGGTTTAAGGGGTGTGCAGATGGGTGGTGGGAAGGGTGAGGAGATGGAGATTTAGCTTTGGCTTTAAACTATTTGATTGATGGGGTTGATACAATTGGAGATTTTTTGCATTAGGAAGAGGAAAGAGGGAAGGGAGATGTTAAAGATGAAGGAAACACTGGTGGAAGACAGAGAGATACTCAAGGTTGGAATCTTCAATTCGGATTCGTTGTTTTGTTTTGTTTTAGTTGGAGGTGATAACGAAGTAAAGTGGTAGTGAAGAGGTGGCTGTGGTGGGTAAAGGCGATGGGTTGGTATCTTCTGGGGGGAGAAGGGAGAGAAGATAAATGAATCAGATCACTATATATGTTTACAAGTTAATCAGTATACTAACAACCACAACACAACTGCTGCAATTGGGAAATGTCGCTCGCTCTCTTTCCATTCGGAAATCTCGTTTTTAACTCCTTTGTTTTCGAAGAATCCTAGCTTTCAAACCTTTCCAATGCTTCTAATCGATTTCTTCGGGAACTTTGGGCTTGATTTGCAGAGAGGTTCCAGAGAGCTTCGCTTAATGCAATGTATGATTTGATGAAAGGGTTCGGTTTGAGACACTAGAGTAGATGGAATTTGAATATTGGCCTTGTGAATACTTGTTCGCTCACTCTTTCTGGGTGAGATTTATGGTGTTTGTTTGTAAGATTCGGTTTGAGTCGATGTTGATGGTTTGGATATGCATACTGTGTGTGTGTGTTTGTGTGTGTGGGTGGCTGTGTGGTCTTTAAATCCTATAGCTTTTGTATTAAGAAGTGATACTTTCCTTCGGAATATTTCTCTTCGCTAAAGCGCTTAGACATACCCCTTCCCCCTTTTCCCTTTCCCCTTCCCTCTAAGCAATAAAAACCATCTCGGTGTATGGCATACAACCCAAGTACTTTCCTCCCCAAGAACAAAAACCGAAACCCTTCAATAAAATACGTACATCATCCCGCTCATTCCATCTCATCTCATCACATCAACCCACTCAATACCCCAATTCCTAATCATAGAACCGGAAGCCCCCCTCCATGTCTAACATACAACCACCCACGAGACCGAGCAGAAGATCAATTCCACACAAATATACATCCCAATCATCCCAGGAATCCTAACTTCTACATCCAAATCACAAGGAAAGTCCCCTCCAGCAATAACATTCATTCTATACTCCTGCGAAATTTGTCAACGTTACTTCTATCCAGATATCCAGATATCCTAAACCCAGTTCCTATGAGAATATACAAACAATAGAACCTCGCCCTAACAACCCTTCTTCTCCCCGGTCTTTGATAGCTCATTGAGGCAGATATATTTCTGTTTATAGCTTTTGAAAGTACGTTTTATTTTACTCGTAGTTTCGGTTCAAGACCATACAAGGAGAAGACATGAAAACCTCAATGTTCCTAATAAATCCCCAGTCGACACCCTAATACCCTCATCCCCTTTAAATCATGGAGATGCAAATTTATATCCATACTGTTCCTTTGCCCTACCACCCAACTCCATCAATTTATCCTCCGCCTCCTTAAATTCTGGTTCCTCCTCAAGTCTACGACGAAAATTTACATTGACGAGTTTACTTGCATTCGGGATAGCTATACCCTTTTTGAACAGCAGATCTCGCATTAATTCTCCCCACCACTTTTCCAAATGGGGAGATTGGCTTAAGTCGACGCCTGCAAAGTACAAGGCGTTGACCCAGCTGAAACTGGCAATGTCGGCGATGCTGTATTTGCCTTTTCCTGCTCCGATAGGGTAGTCATGGTCCTTGAGTTGGGTGTCGAGAATTCCGTATAAACTCTCGGATTCTCCGATGTAACGTTGGGTTGGGTATGGGATGCGTTCTTTGGCGAGTCGGTAAAAATGATTTGCCTAGAGATTTATAGTCTGAAATTCATCGAAAGTATGTTTTTTCATTTTTCATTTACCTGTCCTTGCATGGGACCTAAACCACCATGTCTGTATATCAAGTTGATCAATGTATAAAGAGTTCCCAAAAAACAACTCACTGCCATGCAATCCATTGTTCAGCCCGACTAATATCATCTGAATCCGTGAAACTAAATCGATGTTCCGGATCATAATGACGGGTCAAATAAGACAGGATGGCGGCACCTTCAAAAACGGCAAAATCATTTCGATCATGATCAACAATGGCAGGAATTCGACCATTAGGATAGATTTCAGTAAACCAAGGTTCCTTTTGAATATTTTCCTCCGAAATGTTGATGGCTTGGATAAATATAATCCTTTCCATAAGCTTCCTTGAGCTCCTCGAGAATGGTTGCCTTATGACCATTTGAAGTACCCCATGTGAGAAGTTCAATGCCCGACTTGGCAATTAATACTGATGGTCTTTCTAATGAAGACATTGTTCGAGTTGTGTTTATGAAAAGTTTGGATGTTGGAATCTATTTATAGATGTGTTGAACATGAGGAAGAAAAGGGAAGGGAAGGGAAGGGAAGGGAAGGGAAGGGAAGGGAAGGGAAGGGAAGGGAAGGGAAGGGAAGGGAAGGGAAGGGAAGGGAAGGGAAGGGAAGGGAAGGGAAGGGAAGGGAAGGGAAGGGAAGGGAAGGGAAGGAAAGGAAGGAAAGGGAAGGGAAGGGAAGGGAAGGGAAGGGAAGGGAAGGGAAGGGAAGGAAGGAAAGGAAAGGGAAGAGAAGAAGAAATATGGGAAATTTATATTCCTACAATGAGAATGTAAAGGTAAGTATTAGGTAAGTCAAAACGCAATGTGAATGAAATGATGATAACGAAGATGAATCTTCAAAAGCGTAAGTTGCTTGGAAATAAAATTTCGGTCTCTTTAACATGTACAAGCACGCAAGATCAAGATGAGATTATTGTTGAATGCTTATATCAACCTTGGAATACTTGTGCATCAATTTGATATACAAAATCAATGTTGAATTTATAAAGTTACATTTAACCTTAAAACTAAACTTAACTTTACGGAATAAAATAATGGGTGACGTCGAGCTGGAGCTCTTAAAGATTCCTAATAAGGCTATAAGAAATGAATAAATAGATGGATAGATAGATGGATAGATAGATGGATAAATGTCATGGTATTGGTAAAGACTTATATTGTACCATAAGGGTGGAAGGTTTTATGGGAAGAGTGAGGCCCTACTTATAAAGAAGCAGAGCACGCTAATGGTCTATGCCTGAGGCACGAAGGCAACTACAGATCATGTAGTTGGCGCCGTGACAATAAATAAATATATAAATATATAATATATATTATATAATATATATATATTATATATATATATATATATGAATAATAAATTTTAAATTTATTGAAATCTATATATTATCACTATACAAATTTATTAAATACTAGAAAATTAGGATTTTCAAATAGTATATTCATTTTTTTAATAAATAGTAATTGAAGGGTACAAATATACCTTTAAAGTGCTTTTATTAAATAGATTTAGGTCTTTACCAAAAAATACGATTAAAAGCTTTCAAATCTTTAAAAAAGATAAACGTTCCTTCGATCCCTAATTGGCCGAAAAAAAATTCGATTATTAGTAAACAGTTAATAATACTATTACCAAAAAAATCAATATAAAGAATCTATAAAATCTAATTAAAAACGTTTATCAACGAAGAGAGTCTGAATGTGAGATAAGCCAAAACAAAATCCCAAACCCCGACCCGGATCTTCGGTCACAATGCATTTCGGACCATAGAATTCTCTATCTCCATCCGTCCGTCCATACCCGTAAGCATCACGCATACCCATAATTGTCCATCCATACCCGTAATCCTATCTTTTCTTTATCTCCGTCAACAAAACGATAAGACCATCATCCTTCCATCTTTCCATCCCTCATTCTTCCATCAAAGGTCTTCCTTTCGGTACGCACATCTGTTGCTATCTCCCTCACAAGCATTCAACATTGCCCAACGTAATTCCTGTCAGCCTGCATCGTATGCAATAGTAAGACGATATATGAGAAGCGGGATTGGAGGATATTTAATTGTTTATTCCCTTTAATTTTGATTTGATACTCGGAAGAACATCTTACTTTTACTTTCACTGCTTTCTTGTCTTGTCTTGTCTTGTCTTGTCTTGTCTTGTCTTGTTCCCTCCTCGCCTCCTCTTCCCTCTTCCCTCTCCCCTCTTCTCCATCCTCATCCTCAAATGCGCCTGAAGAATCTCCTCTCCATTCTTCGGCATCGACCACTTAAGCCAACAAACATCAACTCCCCACATAAACCAAACCAATCCTTCAATCCCCAAAACCATGTCCAGCACCACCCATCCCACCACCCACTCCCACACCCTCTACAAACCCACAATCAGCACTCCCTCCCCCCACCTCCCCATCCCCGAATCCTCAAAAACCAAACCACATCATCTAAAAAAAGGATCCGGATATACCAACCCCTGGGAATCATGGGTTGAGAAGAGTGTCCCTGAGATGGGTTTGTCCATAATGCGGTAGGTGCTATTTGTTTCTTTTCTGTGAAGAGTTGGAGCTCGCGAGTACGTTTCAAGTGTGCGAAATTCGGGATGCTGGTGGGCGTTGGGACCTGGTTTTGCGCATGCGAGTTGCGATATGCGAGGTGCGATATGCGGTATGCAATATAGTGGATTGCATGTGAAATTTTATTTTTTGGATGAGGATGTTGTGTATCAAGACTCGGATTCGGGTTCGGATTCTTACTTTGACTTCTACTCTTCCTCTTGCTTAAACACCCATGCACCCAACCACACCCACCCCAAGCACAACTAACACTCCTCCCCCCCCCCCAGCGCAAAACTAACCGGCGACCTCCCCACCCCCGACACCACTCCCCCAACCGTTCCCCACCAAACCCCCACCTTCCTCCCAACCCGGCACTCCTCCCCCCACCTCCGTGCCACCTGGCTCGGCCATGCAACCTACTATCTCGAATACAGCAGCGGTCTGCGCGTCCTCTTCGACCCCGTCTTCGAAGATCGCTGCTCCCCTTCACCTTCCTCGGCCCCAAACGCTACACCCCTCCTGCGTGTCCCATCTCCGCTCTCCCCTACATCGACCTCATCATCATAAGCCACAGCCACTACGACCACCTCAGCCAACCCAGCATCCTCACCATCCACAACCTCCACCCCCACGCCCAATTCATCGTCGGCCTCGGTCTCGCGACCTGGTTCCGAGAATGCGGCATCGACAACGTCGTCGAGATGGACTGGTGGGACGACGCCAAAGTATCCCTAAACCCCATCTCTTCCTCCCCCTCTTCCTCCTCCTCCTCACCACCCCCCATAACCGCAACCCTAACCTGCCTCCCCTCCCAACACACATCGGGCCGCAGCGCCTTCGACAAAGGCCGCACGCTCTGGTGCTCCTGGAGCGTATCCTCGGGCGGTAAATCCGTCTGGTTCGGCGGCGACACGGGATACCGCGCGGTGCCGTCCCTCGCCAAGGGCGTCGACGATTATGGAGACGCGTATGCCCATCTACCCGTGTGTCCGGCCTTTCGGGAAATAGGAGAGTTGAGGGGTCCGTTTGATTTGGGTTTGATACCCATTGGTGCTTATGGTATGTGTAGTTATGTTATTTTCCCCTCCCCTCTCCTCCCCCTATCTTTCTCCCTCCCCCCATCCACACACACACTCAACTAACCCTCCCTCCCTCCCTCCCAAACAGAACCCCGCGCCATCTTCTCCCCCATGCACGCCAACCCCTTCGACAGCGTCAACATATTCCTCGACACGCACTGCAAGCGCGCCATGGGAATCCACTGGGGAACCTGGGTTTTGACATCCGAAGCCGTCATGGAGCCGCCGCGATTGTTGAGGCGCGCCTTGGCGTCCAAGGGCTTGCCGGAGACGGGCGTTTTTGATGTGTGTGATATTGGGGAGAGTAGGGAGTTTTAGGGTTGGGGGTGTGGTTGGTGATTTGGGGTGTGATTGGTGATGATGGTGATGATGGTAATGATGATGATGATGATGGTGATGATGGTAATGATGGTGATGATGATGGTGATGATGGTGATGTGGTATTTGGCGTTCAAGATATACTGGTTATATTAGGATGTTTGGTTTATGCAAGAGTTCATTACTTCAGAAAATATTACTCCAAAACACATTAATTCAAAACCTAAAGCACAATGCAAAATCTTCATCACCTCCTCACACACATATTTTGCAAATAAAATAACCATTGATTTCTATGAATACATGTCGTAGAGATTGAGATCAAAACATCAAGTTAGACTCATCCCTCGAAAAGAAAAGCATGTTCTCATGTACATTGGTATTGTAAGAGAACGGTCCCCGGGTATGCTTTTTGATTGAGCAAAAGAAAGAAAGACAAGACTGAAAAGAGTCAACTAGCGAAATCCGTGTCTTCACATCATAACCTTCCGTGAAAGGCTTGAAGACGTTAACCTCCAAACGCCCATTTGGCCTGTTCACTGTGAATCATCAATTGAAAAAACATTTCATATCCCACCCAGTTGTCATTAAAAATCTATGTTGTGTGAGCAGAATCCAAATCGGTCACATGCTTGTAACCTATTTGGAAAGGATGATTTACCAGTAGCGGCCACGACGGTATCCGTCATCAGCATATCCGGCATCTCTTGGGGGGTAATCTCTTGGAGGAGGACGATCATAAGGTGGTCTTCCATGTCCATTGATGTACGGGTCAGCTGGAGGGTAATCACGACGATAAGGATCATCGAAACCACTGCGACGTGGTGGTGGGTAATCATCGATTGGACCACGAGGTCTAGGTGGTGGCGAACGACCATAACGACCACGATCATCATCATAATAACTACGGCGAGGTGGGCTTCGATCACGGTAGGCATCACGACGTGGACTATAACCACGGGGTGGACCACGTCGATCATAATCGTCAATTGGGTAAGGTCGTCCTCGAGGAATTGGGGATCGAGATCTAGCACGACTATCGCGAGGGATATCCGGTTGGGTCTAATGAAAATCTCATTAGTATCACATGAGAAGAATCCCAAGAGCAAAGGGTTGAGAGCTTGGAGTCCTCCAAAAAAAAGAATATGGAATCAAATCTTACATCAGCGGTGCAAGTAACTCGGGCGCCTTTGAATTCACGACCGTCAAGTTTTTCGACTGCAGTCTTTAAATCTGCAGCAGTCTCGAACTCGACAAAGCTTCTAATTGGTCCCCCAAAAAATACAAAATTAATGATTGTCCCAAGTTAAAAATGGTCCAGGCGTTACTTACCCTTTACCATCACGGTCACGACCAGTTTCCGAATAAACGACGTCAAGGCTAGATTGACGAGCGAAGTCTTTAAGATCCTATATCCAGAAGTCCATGTAAGTTGTTGTCCTGGACTGTTGGGGAGTTTTTTTGTGTGTGTGTGTGGGTGTGTGTGTGTTTGCAAATGCCAAAGGATCGAGGTTGCCCTTGAATTAGTAGCCAGGAAATATATATATATATATCCTTTCTAGAATAGCTGATCCACCTTCCAAAGGTCGGGACATCTTTCCAGCGCAGAATCATCATTTTCCGGTATGCAAGGGTAATAGCAAGCAATGATAGCAAAAAGGAAGTCGAAGACATGATAAAAAAGGCCAATAGCGATCAACGTTCATATGAGTCAGTCCATGATATCCTGGCCGCCCGCGCACGATGCACTCGCATGTTGTTGTCATGGTATGAAAAATACAAATTCCATAGCAAAGCGCGTCGCTGACCAGGATTACAATGGTAACTTGGCCAGTGACGGTGTGTATAAAGAAGGCGTCCAAAAATGATGTGGTTTTGTAGTCCAAATAGCAATAATTGAGATCCATGAGTCCGGATGAAGGAACGGGGTAAACAGACCTGCCAGCTGGTCTCACCTGGAAGTCCAGAGATTTGCATTCGATGAGGGGTACGTCTGGGACGAGGAGCAGTTCGCTCGGGATTGGCAAAAGTATCTCGATTACGAGTACCGCGCGCGAATTGTACCGTCAAGCGTTCGCCCATAAAGTCGGAACCGTGAAAGGCTGTGAAGAAAAAAGATGTTGTCAATTGTTTGATCGTGTGCGGATGATTAATAGTGATGGGTGTTGGATTTCCTTACCAGGAACGACGTCGCGCGCATCCATTGCATCTTTGTATTCGATGAAGCCGAACCCATTCATCAGTTTGATCTCGGTGATCTCTCCGGTGCCATGAGTATTGAAATGAGCTTCGACATCGGCTTTGGTTGCTATTGGCAAATGGATTCGTTAGTCCATGGATTTGTTGATTGTCGCATATGGATTCAGCTTACCATTACGAGGGAGATTCCCCAAGTAAAGTCTGGTGGAGGAAACCTCGGTCATGTTGAAGAAGTAGTATTGATCGATGACAATAAATTTCAAGGTTGATTATTAGAAGGGAGATGAAATGAATTAATTCGTTTTGTTCCGTTGGTATGATATGATCAAATATGATCAATATTGGTTGTGCTTGATATATCTTCCCAAGGTAGTAGTTGAAAAGTTTCCGTTTCAACTTTTAGATCGGGGAAAGCGGAGGTAATTACGAAGGTATTGTTGTTTTTGTTGGTTTTCCTGTCTGTCTGTCTGTATGTCTGCCTGCCTGCCTGCCTGCCTGCCTGTCTGCCTGTCTGTCTGTCTGTCTGTCTGTCTGTCTGTAGGTAGGTACTAGGTAGTAGTTATTTTTATCTTTTCTCCTCTCCTCTCCTCTCCTTCAATGAATCTCACTTGATTCAATGCCGTTGTCGCAATGAGAAAATGAAGATGAAATCAAATCAAGTCAGATAACCTTTGTGAAATTTAATGGCAAACTTTTTTTTTTTTTTTTTTTTTTTTTTTGGTGGTGGTGGTGTGTTGTTTGATTATGGGTTTGGATTATCGTTTGTGATTATGGTTAATGTGTGGCAGTGGTATGTATGGGCAGAACCAGTAAAGTCAAAGGCGAAATGCAATTAAATGTATAAATTGAGATCAATGCTTTCTTTGCCTTGGATGCTTGACAGCTTGGTTGGTTGGTTGGTTGGTTGGTTAATTGATTGATTGATTGCTTGCTTGTTGCTTGCTTGGTTGCTTGCTTGGTTGGTTGCTTGGTTGGTTGCTTGGTTGCTTGCTTGGTTTGGTTGCTGGTTGGTTGCTTGGTTGGTTGCTTGGTTGCTTGCTTGGTTGCTTGCTTGGTTGCTTGCTTGCGTGCGTGCAGCTAACTAGTATGCATACCTTAACCTTCAGGTACGCAGGTAAGGTTAAGGTTAAGGTCAATGTAGATAAATAAATAAATAGGCACACTACGTATTGGTAGTAGGTGCTGTAGGGAGATGTGCGCGAGAAAGTGGAGATTTGGAAGAAGGTGGGATGGTTGAATGAATGGATGGAGGAGGGATGGATGGATGGAGGGAGGGATGGATGGATGGAGGAGGGATGGATGGATGGAAGAAAGGACGGATGGAAGAAAGGATGGATGGAAGAAAGGATGGATGGATGGATGGTTGGATGGATGGATGGATGGATGGTTGGATGGAGGGGATAGAAGAAAGGTAGAAACAAAGGAAGGATAGATGAATGGATGAACGATGATGGATTGATTATTTAGAGTTATAAGAAAAAGAGGTGGATAGAGTAAGGTAAGGTGAGGTCAAATAAGGCAAGGTCAAATAAGGCAAGGTAAAGTCAAGTAAACTAAGCTAAAATCAAGTAAACTAAGCTAAAATCAAGTAAACTAAGCTAAAATCAAGTAAACTAGAATACTATCAAATAGAATAATAACGAGATAAAGGTTAAGATTAATAAAGTTTAATTTAAGGGAAGGGGAAAACGAGTTTTATTACTTGTGTAGATTTAGATTAGTAAATTAAGAGATTGATTTATTTAAAGTTTAGCGTCTCTTAAGAGATTGATTAATTAATAGATAGATTGAATAATAAATAATAGAAAATACCTTAAAGTTATAAAAGGGTTTAAGAGTGTTATTTATTAATCTAGTTATTATTAAAGGAAACTCTTACGAGTATATAATTAAAAGAAGAATTTCATTATATACTTGAGTAATTGAAGGAAATAAAGAATAATCGATATTAGATTAAATTAGATTTAAAATAATAAGTATATAATGAGGGAAATAAGTAAGATTATAAGTAAGATAATAAGTAAGATAATAATAATAATAAGTATTTATTTATTTATTTATTTATATACAGTTTAACGTCTCCGTATAGAATGGCTAGTTCTGACCTCCCGAAGGGTATTGGCGACGGGCCCGTGACGGAGGCAGGGCCTCCCCCGCGCGCCTCCCGTGCATAGCCTGTTGCTATACTTGATGGTACTCCTAGCGCCCCGTCCTTCAGTCCCTACACCTAGACAGTGCCGTTTCCCGCTACTCCTACAGTCCTCCTCCCTCCATTTGGAGGAGCGTCCCTGCTCGCTCTCTTCTAAATCCTACACATTTATAGGTTAGCGCTTTTTATTTGCTAGCTTTACCTTTTAAGTGTAGCAGATCTTTGAGTATAGCTGCTGTCCTTAGAAGGCGTATGTGCATATAGGGAGCACTTTAATTTGCCGGTTCTTACATTAGGGCGGTGCCTTTGTACGATGCGTGCGCTGATTATATAGGGCGCGGCCTATCGCTATACAGCAGTTAAAGAAATGGCGGTTTTGTCTCGGTAAGCCGTAGCTCTGTTGGGGGACCACCCGGACTTGTCAGATCGCGCGTTTGTTGTGGCGCGGGCGTTGATGGCGAAATATTGAGTCACTGTGAGAAAATCCTCGAACAGCTTGGGGTGCGCTAGTATTGCGCTCATGTACCTCCGTCCTTCTTTAGGGCGACTAGGAGGGCGTTCCGGCTTGGCCGGCCAGGCATGGAACTTGCGCTGGGAGATCTCACAGAACACGAGATGCTCAGGAGTTTTCGCGTATCCGCAAAGGCAGTTGAGCTCAGCGTCGGTGTGGCCGAATCTTCTATGGTATTGCGCGAAGTCGCCGTGGGCCGTTCGGGCGGCTAGAAGCCGGTGGAGCAGCGTACGAGGGAGGCGGAGTTCTGGAGGCTCCGCTATAGAGTACCCGAGTCCCCATTTGCGGTAGGATGCCGAGAGTCCTGTAAGGCACCGACTCCACCAATCAGAGGTCGCAGCGTCGGCAAGGGCCCTTGCCGTTGTGCCTATTCCGCTAATTGTAGGCTTTGCCGAACGATCGTCATCCATACGACCTTCGTTCGCGCCAGCGTCAGCCAGCTCGTCAGCCGTCTCATTGCCTTCGATGCCCATATGGCCTGGGGACCATCTAATGCCGACTTTGAACTGGTCTATGAGGGCATGGCACTCAAGGAAGGCCCACTGGGAAGTATTGGACGCGTTAGCCCGCATACACCAGATCACCGAAGTGCTGTCGATGCACATCCATATATGCTCATCTAAAGGCCGAAGGATTTCCAGCGCGCATTGCAGACCTTTAAAGGCTCCAATCGCTTCGGCGTCAAAGACGTGGGAGATGCTGTTTATCGCTCCGCTTCCTGTTCTAACTAGCGATTGGCCGCGGTATATGGCGTATCCGTAGCCTACTAACTTGGCACCGTCCTTGTACTGCTCAGAGCCGTCCGAGAATACGGTGATAGTGTTGTCGCTTAGCTGGCTCCACCACGTATTAAACTGCTCTGCTGCGGCTTCCTTTGTACTTCCCTCTGTAGGATCAGTCCTACAGCCAGGTGAGAAATGTGGCTGGGCTAGTACTGGTCTGGGAGCGTGCGGGGTGAGCGTATCCGCGCAGCGCAGTTTCGTTGCGCGCTGCCAGGGTAGGATCGGGGTTTCGAGCCGGCGCACCAGTGGGTGGGCGGCGTCTAACGTCCTGAGCCGGAGCGCGAAACGTATGCAGGCGTGCTCGAGGGCGGTGCTACCCGACGGTAGTCCCGCGTCTCGCAGAACACTTGCCGTGGGCGCCGTACGCCAAGCAGGAAGGACTCCTCTTGCTGCTAGAACCATAACTTTATTGGTCTTCTCGATCAAAGGGCCAAGTCTCGTGCTAACCAGCCGGTTGCGGTTGTAGCCATGCGACGCGCTAGGCTTCCGCCTGCCGCCGTACCAGACCCCCGACCCATATAGTAGGGAGGACTGTACACATGTGACTACGGCCTTCCTTAACGACGCAGCAGGTGGTCCGAACCTTACGCCCGCTAGCCCTTTAATGTGGCGTGCAACTTTCAGCGCTTTAGTTGAGCGCTCGGCTACGTGCCTCTTAAAGGATAGCTTGCGGTCTATCCAGACGCCGAGCCAGCGCAAAGCCGGTTGCTCGTCGCCCACTGAGGTTACTGGCGTGATCGTAAGTTCCGGTGACACTCTAATGCTGGGAGCATTTGTGTTCCGCTTTCGCGAAAGATGGATCATCTCCAGCTTCTCTGGCGCGAAGGCTACCTTGTTCTCAGCTCCCCACCTTATAACCTGGCGCACGTCGCGCTTTAGCATAGTCACATTGCTTTCCACGGACTTTGAAGCCCTGTAGATAGCAATGTCGTCCGCATACCCGAAGCGTAGAGAGCGGTCCTGATTCAGCAATTCAGCCAGGTATAGTACATACAGAATCGGGGATAACGGCGAACCCTGTGGGGTTCCGCGTTGCGTCTTCGATTCCGCGGTGTACGTGCCCTCTAGCCGGACCATAACCTTGCGGTCCGCCAGGAACGAGCCGATTAGCCGGAGTAGCTTCATAGGCCAGCCCTGCTTCCGCATCCGTTCAAGCAGCCTTCTGGGCAGCAGTGCGTCGAACGCGCCCTGCACGTCCAGTGTAACTAGCGTCACCTCCTTCCCCTGAGCGAAAGCCGATTCCACATCGTAAACGAAGGAGGCTACTAAATCCACAGCTGAGCGTTTGGGGAGGGCTCCGCCATGTTGCGGGCTGATCACCCCGTAGTGTATCGCTGCCCAGGAGATCCTTCTAGCAACAAGCCGTTCAAGGCCCTTGCCGATGCACGAAAGGAGTGCGATCGGCCTCCAAGAGCGTACCGACGACCTATCCTTCTTTCCGATCTTTGGAAGCATTACCACTTCCGCTAGCTTCCATTCGGATGGGAAGTGTGATAGTTCAAGGCACTTTTGGAAGAAGTCTCTTATAAACGCCCTAATATGCTGCCAGCAGGCCTTTAGTTACCTGTTATTTACATTAGTTGATTCTTTGTCACCTGTCCTAACACATTTATACTAGTTGATTCTTTATTATCTGTCCTAACACATTTATACTAGTTGATTCTTTATTATCTGTCCTAACACATTTATACTAGTTGATTCTTTATTATCTGTCCTAACAAAATTAATAAATTAATAAATTAATAAATAAAATGAATAAATGAATAAAAGATAATATACTTTGATTCATTTATAGATCTTATAAAATATAGAAGAATAATAAGATTACTTTATATAATTACTTATAATCATCTATTATATATAACCATCTATATTTATTTATACTCTTTATTAAGAATATTTATAGATCCTTATTAAATACCTTTATTATTCCACTACCTACTTATACCTAGGTAGCTATAGTTAGTTACCTAAAGAATAATAAATATTCTATTCCGTCACACTATTCATTTATTCATTCATTCATTCATTCATTCATTCATTTCATTCGTTCATTCATTCATTCATTCATTCATTCATTCATTCATTTATTCGTTCATTCATTCATCAACCAACCCAACCCAACCCAATCCAATCCCATCCCATCCCATCCCATCCCATCCCATCCCATCCCATCCTAAAAGCTCCGATCAATATCTGGCCTCTCCTACTACCTACTACCTAAATATCTAACTACATCATTTATCCATCTACATCATTCATCAAAATACAATCAATAAATCAATTAATCAATTAATCAATCAATTGATCAACCAATCAAATCAACCAATCAAATCAACCAATCAAATCAACCAATCAAATCAAATCCAATCAAATCAACCAATCAAATCAACCAATCAAAATCAACCAATCAAATCAACCAATCAAATCAACCAATCACAAATGAATAAATAAAAAGTTATAAAAAAACCAAAACCACAACTAAAACCTCAAACAAACCACCCACTTCCAA
Source organism: Monilinia fructigena (assembly GCA_003260565.1). NCBI lineage: Eukaryota > Fungi > Ascomycota > Leotiomycetes > Helotiales > Sclerotiniaceae > Monilinia > Monilinia fructigena. The sequence goes on from QKRW01000075.1 coordinate 26,912, forward strand.
GGTTATTCCAAGGTTATTATCAAACCCAAATAATATAATTTTTTCCATCAAAATACATCATTTTAGCAAATCCAATAATGTTTATATCTCTCCAGGGCTATTTATCCATGGATATGGATCCATATCCAACCTTGGAATCTACTGATTATTATTAGTACCTAGGTAGGTAACTATTTTATATCTACTACCATTCACTCGAATTTATTATATTTTTTCATTATCTAACAATGAGAAGCAACCTAGAATTACCTAATATTTACTTAGCTATTAATCTATTTAGCTATTAATCTACTTAGCTATTAATCTACTTAGCTATTAATTCTACTTAGCTATTAATCTACTTAGCTATTAATCTACTTAGCTATTAATCTACTTAGCTATTAATTTACTAATCTACTAATCTACCAATCTACCAATCTACCAATCTACCAATCTATCAATCAATCAATCAACCTATTTATTTATTATCATATATCCACACCAATTACCTACCTATCTACCATCTATTCATTATACCTTCATCTATCAACCAATCTATCAACCTACCTAGCACATCTTTAGTATGTATGTATGTATGTATGTATATGTATGTATATGTATGTATATGTATGTATATATGTATGTATATGTATATGCCAAGTGTGGAATTTATGATAAAGACATCCATGGATACGTAAGTAAGCAATGTGAAATAGCAGGTATGGAATTTATAATCAATAAATATAAATGAATAATATAGAAGACCAGCCATAGGATGGATAATAAACACACACCCATGAACATATCAAATAACATAGGATACCAGCTATGGAACTTAACAAAAACATTTCTCATAATCGTATCGAAGCACTGCAAGTTCCCAAACTATTTCACTCAATCCTAACACCCATACCATCCAGAAGTATAAATAAACTCCTGCGCTTCTCAAACACCTGTCCCATGTCCATCCAAGCAGTCCCCCAAAAGCCACAAGATCCCTTGACTTCTTACTCCAAACAGAACATCCGAAAACGAGAAAAGGCAAACAATTATTTCATCCACTCATTTCAATATCTTGGGTATCATCTCGGATTTCATCATCACCTCCTAGCTCATGCTCAACCTCATCCACAACGAATCCCTCATAATCTTCAAGGTTCTTTTGAATATGAACCTTGAACTTGATAATGTCGTTCAGCATCTTCTCAATCTCGGTATGCAGCTCTTCACGAAGTGTGTTGGCCCGAAGTGTTAACTGTTCATACCTAGATCATCTTAGCACCATGTCGGATGAGAAGGTTTCGGAATTACTCACTCAATGTTTGTATTCATCTCCCGTTGCTCCATGAGTTGAACGGACTCTGTGAGGCCAGCTCTCATTTTAGCCAACTCTTTCTCCATCTTCTCGATTTGTGCATCAGAAGCCAACTTTTGAGTTGTTGTGACCTAAGTGTACATTAGCTATGCTTAAATCCTCGCTTGAATTGGCTGTTCTTACCTCTTTGGTCTTTTCATACTCCTCTTCTGCAGCTCTGACGCGATGTTCCAAAGCCTCCACCTCACCCCTCTTGTCATCAATGGCCTCTTTAATATTGTCGAGCAAGTCATTATGCTTCTCCATTTCTTCAACTGCAAGCGTTCTTCGTTCCGATATCTCCTTTCGGAGCCCAATGAAACTATTTTTCACATGACTCGTAAATCCAGATTCAATATATGTGCTGGCTGATAACCAGTCGTAGAATCTGCCAAAAGTCTGTCGCCATCTCTCACACCCGCGTGAGAACTACCCATTTGAGATGCTGAAAAGTTGGGTCCTTCATTGACAACAACCTGAAGTTCGTAATTCTTCCCTTTGGCGTTAATGGCCGTGGATGGAATCAATCCTATTTGGTATCCCAGACTGTTGTATTTCTCTACCACACGCTCCAAATCTTCCAACTTGCGACTCGCTTCCAACTCCTTTTCCGCCACCTTTCTTCTCGCTTCCTCCAATCTTTGTTGAGAGGATTCATGTCCCTTCTGGAGTCGCTCCATTTCAGAGTTTAAGCGATCGATATCTTGCATGCTCATCCCTCTGCTATCTATTTCCTCTTGAAGTCTTGATCGCTCTTCAGATGCCTCTTTGAGCTCTTGTAAAACCTTAATCAAGCTCTTCTTGTAAAAATTGTATTCGAGAGACTCATACTTCTCCGACTTTTGATTCATACGATTATCGAATTCTTCAAATTTCACCTTATCATCTTCCATAATCTTGAAGTTTCTGTCTAATGTAGCGATATCAGAGCCAGTCTTTTCGAGAACCTCAATCTCCTTTGTAATCGTTCGTGCTCTCCTTCAAGAACGCGCATTTCTTCAAGATATTTCGAATTTCCTCTGTTAAATTCCTGTGCCATGGCCTCAATATGTGGTGCTAAAACCTGATCCTGGTCATCATCTCCGGCATCTTCGTCCATGGAAAGCCAATCTCGATATGCACTGCTAAGAAAGTTGAAAATAATGCGATCTCCACTGACATCAACACCAGCTTCTGCACATGCCTCATCATATCGGTCGGTGGCATACCCATCTAACATTTGGGCGAGTTGCATCATCCAATGTAATAATCCAAGAAAAAGTGGCCACGAATTTGCGCCTCCAACGCTGATAATGCAGATTTGGTGATGCTTTTCTGATATGGATAACGTAGCTGAGCCATGATTGGAGGCACTTCCTGTCGATGGCCTTTTGAAAACGATAACTTGGATCAATTCTATGGTAAAGCCATTGAAACATAAAGACAAAATCCTTTTGCGTTGGCGATTTCAGAGTATTGGCTGATACGTTATGATTCATCTCGATATCGTAATTATTATTGGGCCATATATTCCAGAAGTTCTTGTCCAATTTTGCCCTGGTAAGCTCGATCTCTCAATGGACGAGGATCTTTAGTACTCCGGCTGGTTGAGGTCCAGTTTGAAAGAAACTTTGATGTCCCATTGGACCATTTGTTGACGTTCGGGATCGATAAACACTGCTTCGACGTTCGGTTCCCTCCGCAGATGCGCGACCCATTTGAGGTGGTGCATAACTTTTTCGGCCACTGTTGTTTTGGAATGAAGTTCTTTTCACTGATGAAGTTCCAATATCTGCCAAATTTGTGCCCGATGATGATCGTGAGAATAGAGGTTGATTTGGTCGTGAAGGCGCAAGAGATTGTCTTGCACCAGTACGAATGTGACTGCCAGTAAAAGGTGCATTGTTATAACCACCGATTGAATTCGATCGTTTCATAGCGGATGCTGGTTGTGGAAGACTGGAATTGTAATTGATGCTTCCAAGTGTCTATACTGTGTGAGCAACTTGCAATGAATTAAACATTTGAAGGGGGGCAAAGGATCCTTACCTCTCTGGGTCGGCGCCACGGAGAAAAGACCTGTGTCTTGGGACATATTTTGAATAATTATCCTTCAAAAAAAGGATTTCTTTATGAGATAAATGCGACCAGCTTCTCTTTATGCGAAGGATATTGTATATTGAATATCTATAAATGATGTTTATGCAGAAATATTATTTACACAGACATGCGGATTTGCGACAACAAATCTTTGAATTTTGATGCATCGAAGGGCCAACGCTCGAGAGAAGTAAACAATCCGATTGGGTTTAGCGCGTAAATAGAGATAAAATGGTCATGTGATAGCTAGGAGGAGAGCGAAAGCGAATGCCTCGGTTCCGGCCATTTGCATCTTAGCGTCTTGTAATTCCCCAGATTTCATAGCTTTGTATTCTTCTGACGGTGAGAGAAAGTTGGCATTCTCTCTTCTTTTCATCTATATTCATCATGGCGATTCGTGAGGATCTCGTGGCATCTGCTGTAAAGTTGCTCCAACTCCTGCGCAAAGGATAATACTAACACGCCAGCTAGGTTACATGTGAGAATATTGGATGATGATGGTAGCTTTAACATTTCTAATACTTCATAGTTCTTCAAGACCCAAGTGTCTCAGCATCGCCCTTGGAAAATCGAATCGCCTTTCTACAATCCAAAAATCTTACACAGGAGGAAGTTGATGTAGCATTAGGAAGAGCCAGCGGTGAACAATCTCCAGCACCACAAAATTATTCGAATTATGCACCACAACAGCAAGTGGTAAGGCAAACCTCAGCCTGCGTACGGAGGTTATCAACAATATCCATGGCAACAGCCTCCGCCGCCCGAAATTCCCAAAAAGAGACTGGAGAGATTGGTTTATTAGGCTACCGTGACAGGCGGTATAGGATACGGGCATATTTTCCTGGCTAAGGTAAAGGTTTAGATTATCTGAAGGTATCAACGTCACTAATGAATTTAGCGTTACATTTATCCAATTATTGCACCTCCCACACCTCCACAACTCGAGCAAGATAAGAAAGAGATTGATGATTCTTTTGAAAAGGCATTTTCGCTTCTTGATCAATTAGCCAAAGACACCGAAACTCTCAAGACCTCTGAGCAAGAACGAACAGAACGATTAGATATAGCCTTGACAGAAGTAGAAACTGTAATCAACGAACTAAAATCTGCGAGTCGAAGAAGAGATGAAGAATCTCGACGCATTGGTGATGAGGTCAGGGGGCTCAAGGATTTAATACCTCGAGCTATGGAAGGGCAAAAGGAGGCAACAGATAATAGATTAAAGGAGTTGGCTGTTGAATTGAAGAGTTTGAAGACATTGATGGGTCAGAGAATTGAACCCATCTTCGACCATGAATCCATACAACAGAGTTCAAAGTTCCGCTTTACCATCGTCACCTGCTCCTATCGGCTCGATTACCACTCTCAACAATCCAACTCCCGCTGGAGACTCACCGACAGAAAACACTACTCCTCGACCAGCATCAGTCAGCACTAGCTCAGGTACCGAAGCAGTAGCATCAATTCAGGGACGAGGTGCCAGTCCATTCAATACTGGTGCCCCAGCAGGAGGAGTAAAGATTCCAGCTTGGCAAATGGCAGCTGCCAACAAGAGCACAAGCTCTATTCCCACGACTACAACCACCACTACAACTGGAACATCAGAGGCAAGCGGGTCAGCATAAGTACAAACTCAATATCGGCAAAATTGGAGTCGATGAAATTGCATGGAACGGGCGCAACAGGGTGTTAATTATTGTAGATGAAGATTCTGGAATATGTAGTGTATGAATTTTCACAATATAATCTAATGGAATATATGCAAAGAAACAAACCTATGTTTTATTTAAGGGGCTGGGAAAGCAATGAACTGCGGTTAGCGTTTATCAACCCGAGAACTCATCTATTGAACGTAGACAGAGAGGCTCGGGATTTTGTAAGAGATGGCTTCTCCGATATTATCCGTATACGTACTTACTAGGCTCTACATGAGTCGTCAAAACAAGACTATGTGGTTTAATCGGTTTTAATTACTCAAGTCAAACATCAGCATCTGATAATAATTTCGCTTGAGCCTCCAGATAATCCTTCCACCTCCTTATCCCAAAAAAACGCACAAGCTTGCGAGACAAGACGAGACCTGTCATTATTCATTCCCCACAATCCCGAACATCGCGTCAATACCAAGTAGGTATAAATCTACTCTGAAAAAAAACAACCCCTCAGATAGGGCGTGTCATTGACCTTGACCTTGACCTTTTAAACAAGCCGAGGTGTTTAATACGAGCGTATTAGCGTTGTATGTGCTGGGCCATTCATTGGGATGAGGATGGTGCAATTCTTTTCAGTAGGTACTTATGATAGACTAAGTGGTGGTTCGCAATTTATTTGATCCAATCCTTCGTTGCTTTGGGGGAGGTTTATATCCTTTATATATGGGGCGAATTTGGGGTGGACTGTTTTCATATAAAGACTTGAGTTGGATTTTAGTTTGAATCAACTCGCGGTGTATTTCTCGAGGGGTTAGATAGATAGATGGTTTTGGAGATAGGGAGTCCATCCATACATTTGTCTTTCTGACTACTCAACTATTCTCCTCATAAATACATAGCGAAACATTTCCTTAAATTGCCACTCAAACTACCTCAACCCAGCCCATCCCCAAATCACACATCATGGAAACATCTTCCCCCCTATCCCTTGCCAAAATCATATTCCCAAAAGTGCCCATGATAGGCAAAACCGTCCTCTCCCATACCCTAGGCCTCTCCCCCAACTCCACTCACTGGGACCTAAAAACCGAACTCACAGTCACCATGCTCCGCTCCTTCACCCACTCCACCCAAAAACTCCATATCGCAACCCAAGCCGCCACACTCCGCGACCCCGGCATCAAAGGCAAACTCTGGATCTCCCAAGGTTACCCTCCCCACCCCAACCGAAGACGACATCCGCCAAAAACTCTTCCTCGCAGTCGAAGACATGAAACCCGATGGAACCCCAAAACACTCCTTCGAGGAACCGGACCTCCTCCCCGTAGAAGCAGAATGGACGGGCCATCGAGCCGGCGCCACAAAAGATTCAAAAGACTCCACATCCCCGAACCCCAACAATACACCGAAATGATGAAGGAAGTCCACACCCCCACCACGATCCTCTACATGCACGGTGCGCGCACTGGCTCCTCGATCCAGCCACCTACCGAATCCCACTTTCCAAGCTCGCCCACCTAACTGGCGGCCGAGTCCTCTCTCTCCGCTACCGACTCGCACCACAAAACCCCTTCCCAGCCGCCCTCCTCGACTGCCTCGTCGCATACCTAAAACCTCCTATTCCCGCCCCCCAAAAGCCCTCCACACGCCGTACCCCCAAAACAACATCATCCTATCCGGCGACAGCGCAGGCGGTAATCTCGCCCTCTCACTCTCACTCTTCCTCCTCCACCTGCACAAACCCACACCCCCATCACCTGGAACGGAACCCCGCATCTCGTCCCCCTCCCCGCCGGCCTAGCCCTCAACTCCCCCTGGACCGACCTCCTCTGCTCCTCCCCCTCCTACACCCTCAACCTCAAAACAGACTACATCCCCCACCGGCCCTATCCCCCGGAACCCCCCACCACCCCTTACCCCCCTGCACCCTCTGGCCTCCGCGCTTCCCCCGCCCAAATTTCTACTGCGAAACGGCCCTCCTAACGCACCCGCTCGTCTCCCCCTCTCAGCTCCCGCACACGCATGGATAGGTATCCACCCCTCTTAATACAAATCGGCACCGAGCTCCTCACGGATGAAAATAAGATTTTGGCAGCAAGGATCGTGAGGATGGGGGAGTGGTGCGTTGGGAAGAGTACGAAGATGATGCCGCATTGTTTTGCGTTGGTGGTGCCGCATTTGGAGGGGCGAGGAGGTGTTTTGAGTCTTGGGCGGGATTTTGCAGGGAGGTTGGGGTTGGAGTGTTAGGGGGGGAGGGCGTGGAGGAGGTTTGCGTGTGGAGGGAGAAGGAGAAGGAAAGCAAAGCATCATAACTAGCGGGAAAAAGATCAGCGCAAAGGGTTTGAAGGAAACGGAGGTTGATGTAGCGGGGTTATGGGAGAAAAGTGATGAAGATGTTCTTGAGAGGATGAAGGGAGAGTCAGGACTTTAGAGGGGGGCGTAGGGGGGAATGAGGGTGAGGGTGAGAGTGGGAAGGAGAGGTTGTGAGGTTGTGAGGTCATTGGAGGAGTGGGATGGGATGGATGGTATGGTATGGGATGGAGTAGGCTTTAGGGTATATATCATAGATAAACAATGGCGAAACAATTTAGAAACATGAGGTTATACTAGTCGGAAGCTGATCATGATCTAAAATACACAATTCAGATGCTTAGCTTGGCTTAGCTTGCCCATGCAATGTCAACTTCAACACCAGCATTTATACACCCTTCAAAAAAGTATAGTTCAAAAAACTTGATTTTAAACCAGAAATTTATTTTCATCTTTCCCATATCTATCATTGCCTGCCTACATCTATGTATAGGACAAGACTCGAGGAGATTCAAACCACACACCCATAATGCTTTCGCATTTCATCCGCTCATCTGCTCATCTGCTCATCCACTCAAACTCTCATCCCTATCAGAAGTATTAAAATTCCTATTTCATTGGAATCATTCCATGCATGTAAATTTCCATCACCTCCCACTCCCAGCATCCGAATTCTGTGCCGACTCTGTAGACCTCAGGAGTAAATGCAAGCAAATAGCGTGCTCTATATAAAAGAACCGTATTATGCAATTAGAAGAAATAAAGTAGCCATCCCAGTCAGTCAATCCATGCAGATAGCAAGCAAAAAGAATCGCAGTCAAATTAAAATTGATTTAGAGAATTTATGCCTTGATCTCATACTCTCGGCGGAACATCTCATCAACGCTCTTGAGGTAGTAAGTACCCTTGGCGATGGTTTCTGGGTTTCCTTTTGGAGTGTATGATTTTTTGAAGATGGGCTTCTTGCGGAGGTTGCAGAACTGTTATATGTTAGCATTGAATTAAAGAGATCAATATAAAAAATCGCTCTTACCTCTTCATAAACTTCTGGAGCCACAGTTCGGCGAGCATCAAGTCTTTCTTGTAAGTTCAAAGCCTTTGCAATGGCCTCGGTAGAGCCGTTGATCTTCAAAGAAAACAAACTTGCGGCCAAACCACTTCCGTAACTGAAAACACCAACTCTCTTTCCTTGGAGGGTAGCGCTGTCAACATTGCTCAACAAAGCGACAATTCCACCGTAAACACTGGCAGTGTACATGTTACCGCACATGGTTGGGACTTGAATACTGGGTTGAACACGTTCATTGAAACGCTTCTTGGTCAATCCCATGAATGTCTTCTCAACAACCTTGTCGCTCAAAGACTTGGCGTAGTCCAAATCTCTCAACTCGGCGGGAACATCAGCAAATGCTGGTGCGGTTGGGTTGGAAAGATAGTCGTTGTAAAGCATACGTGCGTATGATTTAGAAACAAGTTTGCAGGTGGGGGCATGGAAGGACATGTAATCAAATCGATCGATAGGTGTCTTTGTTGAATCCTCGGAAACGGCACCATTGGCATGTCCATTGGCAAGTGGCTTGAGAGTTTGTTCCCTTTTGTTATATGCCTTGTAGCAAGCATCAACTGCTTCAGTATAACACTTGAGCGAGAAATGACCATCGACAATTGGGTATTCGCTGGTAAGATCTGGCTTGTAGAAATCGTAGGCGTGTTGCATGTATGTACCTCGAAGACCGGGCTCAACAACAACTGGAGCATTTGGTCCAATCAACATGGCAACGGCTCCAGCACCTCCAGTTGGACGCGCAGCACCCTTGGCATACAGAGCAATATATCTCCAGCAACCACAATAGCATTCTTCCATCCCAAGCGGAGGATTCGACCCAGTTGATGGCGTTGAAAACAGCATTGGTACCGCCGTAGCATGCATTCACGGTATCAATTCCCTCGATGTTCGAATTTTCTCCAAATAATTGCATAAGAACCGATTTTACGGATTTCGATTTGTCGAGTAGAGTCTCAGTACCAACTTCGAGACGTCCAAATGGCGTTTATATCAATGTTGTACTTGCTAATGAGGCGGGAGGTAACGGTCAAGGCAAACGAGTAAATATCTGCAAGATGCCACGAATAAGTCAGAGTCTCAACCACTTTTACAAAAATACATAGGCTCACCTTCTCTATCATCACAGAAGCTCATCTTAGTTTGACCAAGACCAATGGTATATTTTCCAGCACTAACGCCATCGAATTTCTCGAGTTCTTCTTGAGCAACACACTTCCAGGTGCGAGGTACACAAATTAGTTTTCCGGGTCAATGAATGAAATTTAGCTGGAAGAAAAGTCAACAAGATGATTTACCTGACTTGGGAAGTAGATTTCAATGGCTTTAATGCCAATATTTTGAGGACGAGTGGACATGATTGTAGATGGTGGGTGTAGTTTTTCTGAGGATTTCTCTCTGATTTGAAGATATTGTTTGATTGTGGTAAGAGTTTCTAGATCAAACTCTTTATGTAGTAAGTGGTAGTAGTAGTAGTAGTAGTATTTACAGTCCTTGTTGAGAATTGAAGAGATTGAAGAGATTTTGAAGACAAAGATTGATTTTGTTAGAAATGTTTCGAAATTATGAATTTGTTTATATGAGTGAATTAAAAAAAGATATTCTGTTTCTTAATAAGGTTAATAAAGGAAGAGAAGACCAAATAAAAAAGGGGGAGGAAGAGGGAGAGGGAGAGGGGAAGTAGGAAGTAGTAAATAGGTAATTAGATAAATAGATGAATAAAGAAGCAGATAATAAAGAAACTCTTCATTAATAGATATTTTATTTATTTATTTTATTTTTTTATTTTATTTTATTTTATTTTATTTTTATTTTTTTATTTATTTTATTTATTTTATTTTATTTTATTTTATTTATTTTATTTTATTTTATTTTATTTATTTTATTTTATTTTATTTTATTTTATTTTATTTTATTCTTTTCTTATTCTTTTTCTTTTCTTTCTTTTCTTTTCTTTCTTTTCTTTCTTTTCTTTTCTTTTCTTTTCTTTTCTTTTTCTTTTCTTTTCTTTTCTTTTCTTTTCTTTTTTTTTAACTAGATATATACCTAATATACGTAGTTCCAAGGTTAAGGTTATTAGATATATCCATGGATCTTTCTACTGTATTTACCTAGGCATTATCTTTACTAGATTATCTTTACTAGACAATTAGATTGATTCATTAATTGATTCATATAACAGCCAGCAACTTGATGAACCAGCCAGCCAACAAGTTAACGAGTCAACAAGTCAACAAGTCAACAAGCCAACAAGCCAACAAGCCAACAAGCCAACTCATCCCGATAATCGGTTGATAGATAGACAGATAATTAGATGGACCGCTTAGAGAGGAAAAACTAAGTAATCAATCCCATGTCCACTCCTATTCTCTCTCACTCACGCCATTTATACATACCTACTTAAGGTAGTAAGGTTCCCTTTTCTCAACAATTTATAAAGAACTAAAGAAGATTGATTAATAAGAAATAAGAAAAATTAAACTGTGGATTAGACTAATTTAATTGATCGATATTGGTATGTATATTAATAGATTGTATTATATCATTGTAGAATTTTTTATAAGATTCTATATAACATTAATCTATTAGTCTTTGGAGAATCACAAATACATATAGTCAGTCAGTCGTCTATGTATTCCCCCTCATATAGGCGAATATTTCAACCTCTTAAGATCTACATGATAGTAACTATTGAAAAAAGAAGAAGAAGAAGAAGAAGTAGAAGCAGGCTAATATTATTAATTATCATTGTTAATAATAATAATATAATAATAATAATAGAGATGAGTAACCCCCTTATTGTCAAAAAATTCCTATACAATTTATTATACTATCCTGTACCGTACTCTCCTCTACTCTTGCTACCACCAAAACTCATCCCTCAATCAAAGATACCTCGTAAAATGGTTTCCGTGTTACATGCAACTGACGAACTGACAACAGGTACTAATAACACTAAAGAAATTGAATCCGTAACTGATGCAGACCCCTGAATTTTCCATGTCAATATTCTTCATCCATGAACACATCCCCATTCATCCAAACATCAACTCTCAAGATCCTTGAAACCACTCTACCACAACCAACTCAGCTCCGCGCAGAAATTTCAACACCACCATCACAGATTCACAAACTGCACTCGTCGATAGTTTGGGAATGGTTGAGTGACCGTCTCGGCTGAACCCCCTACATTGTTTGATGTATAATGAAGCCATGCTAACTAGTTTTTAACCCTGTACAAGGTGACTGACTACATGAGGTTGTGATATCTTAAGCTGGGACTATACTATCACTTTTGCTGCTGCTACTACTACTACTACTAGCAGTACCAAAAAACTCAAGCGAACTCCTAAACGATTACGGACTGTATTTGAAAAGTGGCTGGGGGTTTCTCAACCCGGTGGTGTTTATCAGCTTAGATGATAGATCTTAATGTCAAATATATATTCCTTTGTATTGATATCAACGTCTACTGGCTACTGGCTGCCTAAATATACACACACAGTACTGTCTGCATTCAAGATCCGCTGATGACAAAATTCCCAAAATCTCTGTTCCTTTCTTTCCGGAAACACAAAGTAGAATGGCACAGCATCGTTGTGATGAAACTTCTTCATGTATGATTGTGGCACGGCGTGTAATCACACCATTTTTTTCCCCATTCACATTCACATTTTCAGTTCCAGGAACAAATCCATGTTCAAGGCTTTGCGTGCGGATTTTCTCGGTATCCATCGCTTCCCTACACTTCTTCACAGCACCGCACCGCACAATACATAGAATACAATATAACTAGCAAACCTAACTAGCAAACTCCGACGACGGACACACGCCCAGATTATCGAGATAATCTATTTGATCAGATAAGATTACACACACTCCACAACGATCCACCACCTCTCTCTCCACTCCGTTGCAATCCAGTTATTGTGTGTCATGCAATCAGGAACTTGCGAGAAATTTCTTAATCCTGTCGTGTTGGGGATGCGAAAAGTTAAATAGTTTGGGGATACTGTAGATGACAAACAAGCGTGAAGGTTCTATAGATTGTAAGTCCACTACCCCTACTTTCCGGCCCCCCCCCTATTCCGGCCACTTTTACCATCAAAAAATGGCCATTTTTTGTATTTATAATTTTATCAATATTGATTATTATAATATAAAAATGCAATCATAGATTTAGTATATAATTATAATAAATATAAAAATATTTAAGGTTTTAGCAATTTTTTCCAAAAAAGTTATTAAAAAAATGAAATCTCTAATTTTTTCATTTGTATATAAATCCTATATAAAATTGAAATGCTTTTAAAATATCCAGAACTTTAAATTAAAATTATTATTTTTTCAAAATTCTTATATTAATCTTATTATAGTAAATTGTTTTAAATATATATTATTATTTGCAATTAGTAATTTATTTAGAATTATAAAATTTTACTAATAGATAATTTATATAAGAAAATTTATAATTACAAATATAAGCTTAATCACAAATCATAATATATTAAATATAAATATATTTATAATATATATAAAATTTATACAAATTATTTCTAATAATTTTTATTGAAAAAAATTGCTAAAACCTTAAATCTTCTTATATTTTAATAATCATATACTAAATCTATAATTGCATTTTTATATTATAATGATCAATATTGATGAAGTTATAAATACAAAAAAATAGCTATTTTTGATGGTAAAAATGGCTGGAATAGAGGGGTGGCCGGAAAATAGGGTAGTGGACTTATAGTAAAATTGTAATTGTTTCGTGCTGGTCTATTGTACTACTTACTTCTGTATATAGGATGGATATGGGACAGCAACAGGAGGGACAGGACAGGACAGGACAGGATAGCCTTATCATTTATTATCTCCACATAACGGATTATTGTGCTACGTCGAGACTTGATGCTGGGGTAGTTTGATGTTGTTAGATCGAGCAGAGTCTAGACTTGGAACGCTGGTGTGCAGCATCTTTAAAGGTCGGCAGGGAGGTATACTACCTAACCCCTCCAAATTGTCTATCTCAGTTGGGATCCCACGACGTAAGTATAAGGGATTTTGAGTCCCTATGTACTCGAGTTGAAACCTACTACTGCTATTACTTACTACTACCAATTATAACACAATATTTATAAAATCTCAAGCAACAATCTGCTCTATCCCTTCTTGTTCTTTCTTTTGATTTCCTTGCCAAAAAGTACAGTATAATACTAAAGAATACTCAAAATTCAAGTCCAAGAAGTTACTTATTACAGCACCGTACCTATTCAAGTCTTACAAACAAACACTTATGTAAGAACACTCTATAAACTACGTAAGAAGTACAGTACGGCACGGTCCAGCATTCAGGAACCAGGAACCGAGTCCGACGAGTGACCAAATCCGACGAGGAAACAAATACATCCAATGCAAAGCTTCCCGTAGGTAGGTAGGGATTGGGTTTGATGTTGAAATTGTATCGGATGGCCTGAATGAGTAAGGTAGGTTATGGTATACCGGTAGGACAGTTAGTACAATCTAAAATATCCAGTACGTGCTGTAGTAACTTGCGAATATACCCGAGCTTTGGGCTATGCCAAGCGGTACTTTTACCGTACGGAGTAGGCAACTCTGATAGGTAAGGTAAAACTTCGCGAGAATACTTACTTACATAATTTCTGTACTCACTTGCTAGTCATGAGCGAATGAAGCCTCGGCGGCGGGATTTCTATGGCTGTGTGCATGTGCGTGCATGTACAATGTACAGTATGTGTGCATGTTGAATTAGGGATGGTTCGACTGTGCTGGAGTACTGATTATACTCCGTACTCATGTACCATATCACCAACATTTCAAATTTCATCATGTAAGAGAACCTAGCTATTGATGCATGATGAAACGTGGATGGAGTGGTGTTAAGGGAAAAGAGACGAGGAGAGAAGGGTAAAGTGAAGATTTATTAATAGCAATGGAAAGGAAACGCAAGATTCAGATCTTCAGGTACTTTGAACCGTCACGCCCGTTTTTTTTTTCATCATGACCCAGGGAAGCAGATCATTCCATATCGGGTACCTGTGAATATTTCACCGACGCCGTGAGGTTGGAGGCTGGGCTGGTTGCTAGTATACCTATTCTGTCATGAGGTGCCTGAGGATCACTTGGGAGAAATGTACGGAGTACGAGCAAGTTTGCTTATATTCGGTCTTGAGAATCTTCTCTCGTTTCTCCCATCCATGCATCATTTCAACATCAAATTTAAGCATAATAAAGGCCAAGAAGTTCGGATTATTGCCAGTACAATATGGTTTCTAGAAATTCAAAAAAAGTTTACTTTTTTCTTGCAGCTATGGTATGCAATGAGAGATGAACGATGATTGAATCGAGCGAGGATTGGAGCTTTGGATGTGGATTGTTTGAATATGGATTTGGATTGAGGGACATGAGACGAGAGGAGTGTTAAATGCTAACTAGTAAGTGCCAGGATAACCATGGGTCTTGATTGTGATTTTGAGAAATTGAGCAACAGAAATTTAGACAATGAAACCAACCTTTGGTTGAACAGGACAACAGGAGTGGAGTTGGAGTTGGAGTTGGTTCCAAGGTTATGTTGATGAGCCACTCTCATCCATTCGGATTTTGCCGCTGTACAGCCTGTTTATTACCAGATTGGGATTTGGAATATTTGTACGGGATGCGGTGATGATGATATATACACATGTTAGAGTAAAGTAAAAATGTATCTTTGGTGGAAATTTCCTGCGGCTTGTGAAATTGAGGTTGGTTGAAAATTCTCATGGATGTAACGGAAAGGTATCGCGTGCCTCGGCGTATGTGTGATGACTGGGTATGTCTAGTAGACACTTCGTACATAGATGTACGGCAGTTAGATTGTGTGATTCAATGATGGCGGTGCTTTGGGAATATTTGTCTATCCCACGCCAGTTGAATTTTTTGATGGTGTGGTGTGGTGGTATTGAACTAAATGTACTAATGAGGCAGTAGGTTAGGAGATAATGCCAGTGAAATGAACGGTTCTCGGCTGGTGGAGAAATATTTCCGATGTGATATTGTTGCAATTTGCTTCTTTATCTTCTGAAGAAGATATGAAGGTTGAGGAGACAGACAGAGAGATAGAGAGGGTTAGTTTTATTTTTGGTTTGTAATACTGTTGATGTATCGAAGGATAAGATAACCCCCTTCATCGTCTCGCTAGAAATTTGGCCTATTGTATGTGTTGTATGTGTTGTATGTACTGTATGCACTGTATGTGGTGTCTTTAATTCAAGTAGAGAATGAGAGATCGAAGATGAATAATGACCGTATCAGTTGATGGAATAAAAGGTACTCTTTGTTGTGTGAGCAATGACATCTGCGGTCACATTCCACCCCTTCATCATCTCGCTACTGGGAAATTTATCCAATAATTACTGCCGGTGCTTAAAAAGATTTCACGCAAAGGAGTAGATGAGCAAAAGTAGAAGATACGACCTCATTATTTATGTAAAATGATAAATCTACGATGTATATTTATAAGGTTAGAGACAGCTACACCCCTCCTTGCGAAGTTGCCTTCCTTGTCCCTCTGCCAGTCTCATATTGTAATAAAAAAGTTAAAAAACTCCATTTTATGCCCAGATATTTCCCGGTTTCTACCCACGATAATCGTTTATAGAAATTTCAAGTCCAAGTATATATGAAGTCTACAAGTGAGCCTTGGACTTCTTTGCGTCTATACATCTGTCAACAATATTCAACAGAAAGATCAACTGATCAGAGAGGGAATAACTTCAGATCAGTCAAGTCAGAAGTTTATACTAATTGAACATCGTGCATATGCGATATTGATATGCCGACAGACTTATCTCCTAAGCCAGCCAATTCGATAACAGTATCATATCGTCATCGGGCATTTTAAAATTAAGGTTGTCAACTCTTTGGGTTTTGTTCAAGCCCTAAAATCAATCATTCTAGGGACCCATTTTCTATCCACACTTTTAGCAATCTCTTCGACGATACGGTATGCTGGCAGTGGAGGTCTCATAGACTGGGGTAAGAAATGAGGAGCCAAGAATTGGGAGAATGGATGTTATTCCTGCTCTAGGTTTTGAGCACAACACGCTTTAATAGTATATATATTCTTTCTGAAAATCTCGATCAGACAGTATATAAGTCCGGCCGAAGAAAGTCAGTAATTATATACCGGAATTCTAACGATGAGATCTTCTCCCATGTCCTGATTATTTGTTTACTTAAACCATTTTGGAATTGCCACTCTTTTCCTATTCTGCTACTACCTGCATTTGAGTTAGATCACGTTTACTATTCTATATACCTATTTGTACCAAGTTTTCAAATTACTTTTCATAATTAGCTAAAATTTACTAACTAGAAAGGATATATCTGGTATAACAGTCTAGAATTTCATACATTTTGACACAAACAAGCAATTGGAGCCTCTCTAAGCACATGCTCCGTATTTTTAGTTCTGTAGACCTTGTCTTCATCTGCTTTATGATTAAAGTGGTAACTTTTTTAATACAAGCCAATACAAATCATTATAACGAACAGGAACCACTCATAATAATGACACTAATCCTTAAGTTTCCATCCAAAGCCCCGAAATATACTATATACAAGCATTTCCATTCCAACTAATTCATTGGCCTCAAATCATCATTAAGCGACTGAATGTTTCCGCTTTATCGTCTCGGATTGGAACTTGGCTTACTTGGCGATCTTCTTCCTACTGGCTTGACTAGCTTCTCTCAAACACTCTCCTGGAAAATACCCCCAGACCTAATTGTTCATCCATCAAGAAATTCATTCTCACCACCCCATTCACTCACTTTACACGTTACAATACAATAAATAAATAATCCACAATATTAATCAACTTATTACTAAACTCGCATAACGATAGCTACAATTGAAGTCAACATACCAATATCTAACCTTTGATGAATAGACAATCAATCATTATAACATTCCACAGCGAAAAACAGAGAGGATTGATTTAGAATTCTACTTACAGACTTTGATTTGAGGCGTGCGTCGTGAGAGTGTTGAACACTCGGGAGTGCGGACATCCGTGGTCTTATAGGCGCTCACTCGATCGGAAAAATGAGTGAATCTAATCATCCTTCAAATATCGAACATAATAGGAGCGAGTCTCAAAGGTCGACGCGATTATCGATTGAAATGCAGGACGAGGATGAAGATGATTATGCTTTGGCCGCCATGGGAATATCAAATGGTGGTTACAGGCCGTCGGATTCAAATCAAAATACTTACACTCCACCACCACAACAACCTCAAAGCCAGTTACCACCCTTGGAGAGGAGGAGAGCATCAACACCACCACCAAGACCTCAAGTACAACAAAGCCAAAAGGAACCGATTCGTTTGCGTTACGAAAATGAAGGTGGAATGGGCCAAATGTCAAGGGGTCCAACATTTGCGTCCCCCGTGGTAAATGGATATGGATTAACAAGGTCATCTACTACATCAAGTTTATCAAGCATATCGAGCGATTCAACAATGATGAGACCGGAAAGCCCATATCAAGGACCTACAGGACCATCACATCCATACAACATGTACAATCAAGAATCGAGATTAGCGAGAACTGCGAGTATAGCAACAACCTCAACGATGCCGGCACCACCACCAGAAATGTCGTACACGGGTCCAAGCGGACCAACACATCCTTACGGCATGTACCCCCAGAGTACAGTTTCAAGTGATTCAGACCATTTACCAGTTGCACCCCAATACCCGTTGGTTTTCCTGCCTCAACAATGATTATCAGCGAAGATTAGGTCCGGAGGGGGAGGAGGCTGCAGATCTTATAGGGCCTGATGGACATACGGAACAACTACCACCCTACACCAAGTATCCGGATGAAGTTTTTGCTCGGAAAGCACGGCCAGCATCTATACCTGTAACTGTACCAATACCTACAATTCAGATGCCAGCTCCTATTATTCCTATATCTGGTGCTGGAGGTATGGGATTAGCGACACGGAATCCGGAGTTCGCATCACAAGAAGATTTGCGCTCATCTCGTTCCCGTCAATCAACAAGAAGTATAATGTCGGACCGAAGTTCACACCATGTCAATACTGCTGCTACGGAATATAACGAAAAGCCACAACTAAAGAATTGGCAGGTGGCGGCCAAAAGAAAATTATGTGGTATCGTTCCTGTATGGGTTGTTGTTTTAATAGTGTTTGTTTTCGTGCTTTTGGAATCACATTAGGGACCGTTTTTTGCTATTTTGCGGCCAAATCACAATAAGGATCCTAACAAGCAGCATCATAACGATGGTGGAAAGTCAGTTTTTGTCTGATTATTTCTTTTGACATGAATTTGCTAACTTCGAGACAGATCAAGCCAGACGACTGTATATGCTACCATGACCACCACTTTTGATGCAACTCCACTTTCTACCGTACCTGTTTCACTCCCATCTCTTCCAACGGGGACTTACAACATGCCTCTCACCATTCCTTCAACTGCTCAGAGTAGTTGTATATCGTGAATACCGCTCAAATTTCAGCTTGGTCCTGCTCTATACCAATGACGCCACTTGAAATGTCTATCATTGATATTCCGGGGGCTAACAAACTGTCCAATAAGGAAATCATGATGAATTATGGAAACGCATCCTTGAACTTCTATCCATATGGCGCCCAACCACCAATTTTAAATACTGCTCAAGTGATGACTCTAGTTAACGATTCAGAATATCCTAATCGAGGTCCAGCTTGGTTTTTCCAACTACCATACAATAAGGTAGTTGTATTACCACAGAAAGCCCTCTCAACAAGTACCGATTTGGATAGCAACATGAAACGCCAACAACCTGCTGTCGATTTTATGGGTCGTAAAGGGGTTGCTCAAGCTGGAGATAAGCCATGGTTTTGCTATTGGAATGGAACCTTACTGGAGGCATTTATCTACGTCAATGAAACTAGCAGCTCGGGGTCCTCCACGGTCACTCCTAGTTACCCATCTGCAACACCCTATGACGGATTTTGGTGGATATGGTGGTTTATGGGACAAACACGTGGTCATCAGACGTACCTTCATCTACTTCTGGAGTTCAGTCACAAGATTCATCTTCATCCGATTCTTCACAACCAAACGAGCCTCAATTCTTACCCCCATATTCAAAAGTCTATAAAATCGCAGAACGTCGTATTCCCCGAGGTGGTCAAACCGTTCCAGCCTATTGTGTTGCTCATCAAATCCTGTCGAATGGCAATGCCGAACCTTTGATGAATTCGACTGGTCAGCCAATTACCATTTACCTAAACGAGACTGAGCCTACCAGTGTATCACCACTACAAGACCGTAGTATAGTTTCCGACCTCTTCGAACGAGGTTTAGAAAAAGCGAGATGGAGATGAGAGTTGTGGATGTGTATGGCTGGAATCTTGAGATTTGACTCGAGTCGGCTTGCAATGATCGGCGTATTTGTGGGACTTTGGGAGTTTAAATGGGAGGTGAAACCACTGTATATTTTGATCTGGTTGGGAATATGGCGTTTGGAAGAGGAAGTGCATAGCAAGCATACTTTATCTTCAGTTTTATTGTTTGGAGTAATTGGGTTGAGGTGGTGTAGGATTTGCTTGGGACCATTGAATGGATCAATGGTAAGGGATATTATATGTTTTGACCAATTTTTGGAATGTTAAAATGGGGTATTTATAGGATTGAAGGAATGTTTACGAAGAGGTGGATGGGTGGATGAAATATGAATGTCAAGAAAGGTTTATGTGGAGGAAAGGAGGACATTCATTCGAATGGATATTCTCTTGAATACTATAACAATGCTAGTGGTAATTGATTGGAATGATATGAATCGAGTCGAGCCGAATCCATTTGTCATGTTTAGCTATTATCATGTACCTTTTAAAGCTCTAATGACGGTTTAATAGGAATAGACAAATGCACTGGAGATGCATGATAGATATCTTACTTGAGATGGTGGATTGACCGTACGATTCAATGTGAAAGGGTCTCGCTTGGTAGTAAATCGATCACTGGCACTAGCGCTTCCATACGTAGTTGTTGGTCCCGTGTATTTTTAAGATCGCCTTTACAATTGTGCTTCGGGGATGGATTATAGAGCTTTATTGTTCTTGGGATACTGGGGTATTTGGGGGTGCAGTTGTAGAGCCAGGGAGTTGTGGGTAGGATTAGCTGATTGGCTATTAGTTGTTATTTGTATATGGGTTTGGGGTTTGGGGTTTGAGAAAATAGGAAGATGGTGGATGAGGGATGAGGAAGGGGAAGAAGGGGATTTGAGGATTTGCTGAATGTGTGAGGTTTGAATTGAGTTATTTTGTTGCGCTGGTTGTGGAAGTAGAAAGGTGAATTGTTTTGGGAGTTAGGAGTTAGGAGGAAGGGGGATTGAGGATTGAGGATTTTAGTTGTTTGGGGAGGGTTGAGGATTAGGGGGTAAGAGTATAGTTAACGAGAAGTAGAAAATATCAAACTTATTTGTTTTTGTTTAATTATTGCAAGATTTATTGATAGAATTAACTAAGAAAAGTCTAAACATAAAATAATAGTTCATTCAAACTTTAAAAGTATTGAATGATTAGTGACGTCAAGTCTCGGTAATCTTTCGTTGCAGTAGATGTTCGTCCATCTGCAATTACCCTTTTGCACCAACGAGGAAAGGAACGAACAAAACACAAACGATACTATGATATTGAATCTCAAAAATATCAATCTTTCTATGTCAGTGACATCAAATGAAATGCTCTTATTACTTCAAACCCGAGTGGTCATTCGATTATGAATAGATATTGGACCCTGATGAAATGATCATCATCAAAAAGAACATACGAGTCAAAAGCAAGCTGCTTTAGA
Organism: Monilinia fructigena; assembly: GCA_003260565.1. NCBI lineage: Eukaryota > Fungi > Ascomycota > Leotiomycetes > Helotiales > Sclerotiniaceae > Monilinia > Monilinia fructigena. The sequence goes on from QKRW01000075.1 coordinate 48,219, forward strand.
TATACCCTAAGAGTCAAGGATACACAAATCTATCACTACACTACATACCTTACTCTATCCCAATGGTCCAACATGTTGGCCCTATGAACGTTTCATATAGTGCAAATAGATTCGGATTCGGATTGCACTATCGTTGTTGTCGATATGTTGTGTTTGAACCCTGGTGATGTATGGAAGTACCTAGGTAAATTTTATGACTTTTATGAATTCTCAGAATAAGTTTTTAGCTACATATTGGATCTTTTTTATGATTTGGTTTAGAGTTAAACTTCATGTCGTTAAAGAACTGATCTTGATGTTCACCATTTCCCTTTTTCCTATGATTCTCATTCCTGCGAGTCAAGTACCCTACAATACCCTACTGCCCGCAACCATATTCACCTCATAATACCACCACAAGGTTGTAGTTCCGATGAGTACTGCAGGATAAAAACTTATGCATACACGGTAATCGGGTGATCATTCTTCCATATTTATTTGCTAGACTTGCCCAGACCCGCTTGTTCATTCCGCCAAATCCTTCGTTGTTCATGTTGGTTCGTGGGGTATATCGCATGAACTTGATCACCCGCCATTGTGTATAGATGATGATTGCCGAGTTTGGTAATTTTATATCTAGAATGATATGCACCGAGTTAGGAAATCTTGAATTCACCTCTCTTTTCTCTTGCGTGGGATGCTTGAATCAAATGAAATGCATCGAAGTATAGGTATAGCTACATACATGTATCATGTTAAGTGCTACGTAGCTGCCCAGCGTGATAGTAAAAGCTTTTTATGCATACTCTGCACTCAAATATAGTTGATATATATACTAGAGGCGATAGCCTTCAGAATAAGTGCGAGACGTAAACCTCCAGATAAACCTTTTTGAGTCAGTTCTCGATCGGTCTCATGGGTTCAAAATTGTATCATAGTCAAAGACTTCACCTCGTCTTCCTCGTCTGAACCTTGGTACAAGCACGCATGCCGTCTCATACCTCTCCACTCACGTATATTGGCCATTCACATGTTCACGTGTTCAACCTCTCTTAGCAGGCAAATGATCTTCTTTTCATCTACTCGGCTTTGGTATCTTTCCGTCTGTTCATCTTAAGTTTCTTTCCACTTGCTGCCTTCCTACTACCTACAATTCCTCAAAGCTTCAACCCAATATACCAAATACTAGATTAGTTTCCTCTGATTTGCCTATCAAGTTGCTCTGGCTCTCCCTAAATCCTTATAATTCTTGAACACAACTATCTCAACCTTCTCACTCATCAGAAATGTTATTCAGGCTGGCAGCTGTAGTCTCTTGCCTCGTTGCAATTTCTATCTCATACCCGATCCAAGAAAAGAAAAGCAACCCGGCCAACATCCCTCGTTGATCTTGGATACGCTCAATATCAAGGTGCCTTATTAACTTTAGGAATCACACAATACCTAGGAATGCGATATGCATCCCCTCCCTAGGTGACTTAAGGTTTCGCGCTCCTCAACCGCCTCAAAGCTCAAATAGTGTTCAAAATGCTCAATCGGTATATAGTAGCTCGCACGCTCAGATTTGACATTTACTAATATTATCCTATAGTTTGGACCGATTTGTCTCGCTACCAATAATGGACCCACATCCTCTCAATCAGAAGACTGCCTTTTTGTTAATGTATGGGCACCTAGTACTGCTAATCCAGCCTCAAAACTTCCAGTTTGGGTCTTTATACAAGGGGGTGGATATATCTCGAATTCAAATGCCAACTTTAATGGTTCAACAGTGGTTAACACACATCAAATAATGGTATTGTCTTTGTCAATTTTAACTATAGGGTTGGAGCTTTTGGATTCTTGACAAGCGAGAGAGTAAGACAAGATGGCAATTTAAATGCAGGTCTTCTTGATCAACGTCTTTTGTTGCACTGGGTTCAAGACCATATTGCTCAGGTATGTATGAGCAGTTTGTCAACTTGCAAATGTTAATAAATGCTATAGTTTTGGTGGTAATCCAGATCATGTGGTAATCCATGGAGATTCTGCTGGTGGTGGTTCTGTTGCACTTCATCTTACAGCATAGTAAGTCTCCAAGTTATCCGAGTCATACATTTATTAACTTCATAATAGCGGTGGTAGAGATGAAAACTCTTCGTTGGTGCAATTGGAGAATCCCCTTTCTTTCCAACACAACCTGCAGCATCAGAACTGGAATGGCAATTTGACCGTTTTGCAAATGCAGCCGGCTGCGGATTGGCAGGTGATTCTCTCGCATGTTTAAGATCTCAAAGTACTGCGGCCCTTCAAGCTGCAAATGTTGCATCTCCATATCCGGCACAAGCAGGCTCACCTCTTTTCTATTGGACCCCAACTATTGATGGAGATTTCATACAGGATTATCCCTATGCTTTATTTGATCAAGGGCTATTCGTAAATGTGCCAATTATGTTTGGAGGTTTGTCATGTTATCAATATATCACCTTACCCAGACACTTACCTATCCTTACAGACGTAACAAACGAAGGATCTGTCTTCGCTCCCAACGCTGCTTCCCCAAATGACATATCAACCTTCTTGAAAAACAATTACCCCTACCTTTCTCTCGCCGATACCGTCACAATAAACAACCAATACCCTTTACAAACCCCCCTCCCAAACCACGCCCCCTATTTCCCCTCCGCCTCCGCCGCCTATGGCGAGACAACCTTTACCTGTCCCGCCATCATGATCTCCATCGCGCTCACCTACTGGAACGACGCAAGCCAAGTATGGCATTACCGCTACAACGTCCAAGACACCAACAACATTGCTTCCGGCCTCGGTGTCCCCCACGTCTTCGAACTCCCCGCCATCTTCGGCCCCGGAAATGCAAATGAAGGCTCAACAAGCTATAAGACGTATAACAAGAATATAGTTCCCGTGGTGATGGAATATTGGATCAGTTTTGTGAGATTCTTGAGTCCGAATCCTGGGAAGGATGCGAGTGCGCCGCATTGGCCGACGATGGGTACTTCTAGTGCGGCAGGGGGAACGCTGAGGAGATTGGTGTTGCAGACGAATGCGAGTGTCACGGAAAATATCCCGGATGACCAACTTGCGAGGTGTATTTTTTGGAAGGGGTTGGCGGTTAAGATGGGGCAGTAGGGCTACAGGGAGTGAGTATTTTTGTTTGAGTGAAGTGGGAGGAGGATATTTTGCTGGTTGTGAGCGGGCTATGATATCTTCACGGTTTTCAGTGGTTTTTATGTGTGTACGGATGGAATTGCATAGATTCATAACTCATGACTCGTTAGGATACCTACTTTCATTTTAGATGAACTTTTGATAACAAGTTCTACATTTCTGGTTGATTGAACAGGTACCTACTACCTAGATGATATTGTTAGGTAGTTATCTATATTTATCCATCTTTATTTTAGCGCAGTGATTAATCATCGACATTTAGTAGGGTTAGATTATAGTCACCATACGTATAAAATGCTTTATGTAATATATTTCTCATCTGTAAACTCCATATAACAAATATTCCTTCAATGCTCTATACTCTGAGAATAGTCTCATTATATTGATAGAGAGTTAAGAACGTATTTATGACCTTGTAATGTTAACTTATTGATATATTAAGGTGTTAGTCTATCCCCTAGCCTTAACCGAGATTTTATTTCTGTGGATATATATCCGAATTCTATGCATATATGAATATAGTCTATATACATTCAATGTCTTATTATAGGATCCTATAATCCAACTTCTACTCTTTATTTCACTTGGTAATTATATATAAACTCTTCGTTTGCTTGCTTGCACGTTCGCTTATTTATTCATTTATTCGCTCGCTCAACTATTTTAACATGATCTCTTATCCATCCTCCGCTTCCAAGAGATCATACCAACTATCTTAGAAAAAGGTTTCTGAAAGACGCATGTCTTCTTATAAGGAATATGACGCTCTCTTCTTCTTTTAGATGTTGCAAGTAACATCTATTGAACAATTGATAGGGACATTGAAGGGGGGGATCTACTGTGAGTGTAGCCTGCCTGCCCTCTTGAGTTTTGATATTTAAAGAGAATTAAAAGCATTCATAAATGCAGGGTTGCTTGTCCTAAGCTGTGACAAGATATACGACTTCTACCCAGGGTGATGATGAGAGCTGAGGACAACATTTGAACTGGCTGAGCTGCAGTGAAATTAATCTGGCAAAGAAAGTCTCATGACTGCGTTGAGATGATGAATTATCAGATGCTATTTGTTCCGCTTTACATGAATTCTGATCTAGTAAGTGCTAGAGCCTCATCTTGGTGGTCAGCATGAGAGTGGAAATAGTAGGTCGGTATGATTGCAGATGACATCGCGAGTAGAACTCTTGTATGCTGAGCTGAAAGACTTCAGTAGTATTCTTGGGAAAGGAGAGAATGCGTAGAGCAAGACTTTAAGTCGTGTTCAATGGTGAAATTTCAGCAGCTATATGTAGTTGATATTACTAGACTTGGGACTTGATCATTAGAGGATTCCCACTTAAGAAGGAGGCGAGTGAAAGAGGTTTCGTCGATATGAGAAAAAAAGGCTGTGGCCTTTAGTCAGTGGGTACCACAGCAGCTCGGTTTGGACAAGATGAATGGTAGGATCTCAAAGTTCCACTGCATGCATATAGATATAAAGTTGAAAGGGAGAACCAATAGGCCCATTTCTCCTGTCTGAACAATTTATGGCAAGAGGATGTGGGAAATGGAGAGATTTACGTTGAGACGAACTCGTGATAGCGAAATCTATAAGTAGTGAAAATAGGTAGAACTTGAACCAAGAAAATATGAATCGTAATAATTCGGGTAGATATATGAAATAAATATAGTTCTTCCAATGCCGGAAGACAACAACTCGCAACCGTCTTATTTCGAGTAGAAAGTCCAAAGAAAGAACCACGCGAGCACATACAAATGTCCAAGTCATTGAAGAAATAAGTTTTCCCATTACATGATCAACCGAGCAATTTAATTTCATATAAATATAACGAATATACGAGCGCATAAATCTATACCCTTCCCAATACTCAACCCTTTCTCTCATATGCCCCACATCCCTATTATCATATGGCGAAAATCGATGAGATTTTATCAATGATACCAGAAGCAGCAGCCATCTCCGAAGCCGATGACGTACTAGCAACGCTGGAGGCATCCGTGGCAACACTCTGCATAGCCGTCGCACTCGCCCCACTAGGCAAAGAAGAGCCACTTTGCACATTCGAAAAAATACCCGTAGAAGAAGCCATAGTAGTCATACCACTAGTCCTGGTTGATGCTGCACTGAATTCACTCAATTGATTTGAATACTCAACAACGCCAGACTTATACCAAGCTGCATTTCCGGCCCCAGCGCTCAAGATAGGATCTCCATATCCTGTTGGGATTGGAATTTTGCTGATAGAAGCCGAGGATGAGATAGTGGATGTGGCAGTTGTCGCGGTGATAGAACATCCGATAGTTTTTACGACAGTGGATGAGATGGTGGAGAGTTTTGTGACAGAGCCGAGAGTGTTCGTTGCCTGAGCTACGTAGTATGTCACATCAGTCACGGTGTTAGAGATTGAGCAGGAGAGTGAGCCAGTGGAGGATGATAGTGAAGAAGACGAAGTTATTGTTCCACTGCCAGAAACAGAACTTGAGCTAATTCCTGACGACACTAGTCCACTGCTCGTGAGATATGCACTGGTGATAGAGCCATTTCCTGAAGAAATCGATCCACTAGTAGAGGCGGATTTGGTTCCCGATACTATAGACCCGGTGCTTGTGAGAGATCCAGAAGTTCCAATGCCATCGGTTGAAAAGGATTGCGATAATACCGATGAACTTGAGAGAGATGATGTGGTGGAAGATGAGACTTTTGATGTTAAAATCGAAGCTGCTGAAGGGATTGAGCTGGAACTCAAAGTTGAAGATTTAGAGCTCAAGCTTGTGCTACTCGGTTTTACAATTGAGGCCGAACTACTAGTAGTTTTTTGAGTTGTTACGGGAGCCTCCGTAGTCTTTGCAGTAGTCTTTTTCGCAGCCCTTGCAAAGAATTTAAATAATCCAGCATTGTCTAAGAACTCTTCTGAAGGTGGAGAAGTCTCCAAAACAACTGCAGATGTTGCGGTAGCTAAATCGGCGCCAACATTATCTGCTTGGACTCCTGGATATGCTTGAACAGCAGAAACCAAAAGCACTGAGGCAATAAGAGAATGGGAAGAAAAATACATGTTGAAACGAAAGAATGAATAAGATAAACGAAAGAACTGCAATGACTGCAAAGATAGAAGAGACTGTATGAAAAGTTTAAGCAAAGGTTGAATGATGAGTATCAGAGTTGAGATACTACACCTTAATTATATGATAGAGGTGATAGCTGGGAATGATAAACATCTTGGATGATTGATTCAACCATAGTGTCCGGGGTTACAAAGGATCAGGATCGTATCTAATATCGTTATTAATCACTTTTTATCATCAGATAACTAGTTAGGGGTCAGAAAAGAGATGAAAATATAAGCAGGCTCCACAAATAAGCATAACTATTGCCAATGTCAGGTGAGCCATACGTAGTTTGAATGAAATGTAAAGTAACTGCGCCTCAAGGGATTTAACCCCAAGATCCTACGGTATTACAAACTTAGTTCCTCTCCGCATTTCACTCTGCGCTTCTAGAATAAGGATGAAACGGGATCAAATCGAAGCAATGTGGTAATGCCTTGGCGTAACTTTTTTTTTGAAGTATGAGGAAATTATACACAGTGAGAAAACGAGCTGACTCATCTGGTAGATATACTTACAGAATATCAGCTTCTGCCGTAGGAATTGTTGAATATATATTCCATTCTCCTAAGTAGTTGTGACAATCATTCATCAAAGCATTCTCGGTATCTTCGCTTTTCAGAGCAGTTGTCGGTCCTTACCTCACCATTCGTTCAGTATTTTCGCCTCTCATTAATATTCCGACTTTTGTTTTATAAATACACTTTAAAAACAAAATGAAGCTTCTACCATGCATTTTAACTACAGGCCTCATTGGCCAGGCCATGGCTGTGAGCATGAGTAGTCGCTTCACGGTTTCGTCTACTTGTTCGACATCCAAGGTTGATGCCATGTTGGAGGAAACAATCGACATGGTAGATACTGCTATTAAAGGAATTGATACCCTTCTCAATGCTGGAGTAAAACTCAACCCGAATGTCGCTTCCAATGCCATCAAATCTCTTACAAAGGCTGCTACAACTGCTTGGGGCGTCTCAGAGCCTAAATGGTGGTCATACGCATTAAATGCAGCTGATGCTGCTCAATTGAAAGCAGCACAAGGTATGTATAAATACAGTTTAAAACGGGGATGAAAGTATAAGAAGCCTAACAAATATATAGCAAATTATCAGAAACTTTATGCAGCTTTAAATTCCGGGACGGGAATGACCGCAAGCGAGAGCACATTATTTTGTGATGATTCAACATTAACATGGACTACTGTATGATCCAATCTACCACTCTGAGAGACGGTGAAACTAACAGCTCCCGCAGAAAGCAATTGATATATTTCCTGATGGTGGTGCTTTGACGACGGAAGAGTACTGTAAGTCATAAATGCTTGAAAAATGGGGCACTAGCTAACGAAAGCCATTTGTAGTTAAGGCTCAAGGCTACAAAGACACAAGTATTGTAAAAGGGTTGTGGAAAGATCTAGACCACAAACGAGGTAAAAACCAAAACTTTATCATCGATGAATACAACGGAGGCAAAATGTGTGGGCCTAAGTCCGCTGAAGCTATCACGTACACGCAATCTAAAAACATGTTCCTGTGCCCCAATGCGTTCAATAATGCCAACTACAAGACCAGCTTGAAAAGTATGAAGACCACTACAGCCGAAGTTGAATGGGTTAATGTTCGATCACTTCCTGGGACATTCCTACACGAAATGATGCATTTCCTTGATTTGAACCCACATGGTAAGTTTTGAGTTCTTTCGTTGGTTAAAATCCTGCTAATCAAAAGTATAGTCATTGACCAAAGGGTTACTGCTGACAATGGAAGGCAAGTTGCTGCATATGGGATGATTGCAGTCTGGATGCTGGGTGGTAAGCTGGAATAGAAACTGTGGACAGGTCTAAGGCGTTGACGAATGCTGATACTTATAATGTTTTTGCAACAATGGCATATCTCCAATCAGCAGAGTTCATTGGTTGATTGGAAGAGTGGAGAGGATTTGATGTAAGAATATATAGAAAGGGGGAATTCATGTTATGTTCATCAGTGTGTCGGCGCGTTCTGGCGACGAGACTTTTTCTGCTCTGTCATAAAAGCAATGACACGGCTTCACATGCAGGTCAAAAAATGTATTTGCTTCGAGAGAAGGGCTGGCATCATACAAGTAGCATCTCGAATAACCGTTTTCAATAAAATTAGGTAATACCGAGAAGTACCAACTCCAGTAAGTCTGGTGGTATTAGAAAAAAGAATGGCACTGCGGGTAGAGCATGAGATTCTGCCACCGGCCGATTTCCCCCAAAGCTATTCGCTCTCTGAATAAGAAACCGGAATCGTCCTTCTAGGAGGAAAGGATGTGATTCTCAATGTTATTGAAACACTATATTCACAAGTTGATTAAACATCCAATTGGATCATGACGAATATGTTATGATTCAGGAAAGAAAAGACGCTTGAAAATCGGCTATGAAAGTTGAAACTTTTACAGGCTTTTTAGAGAATAAGAATGAGAGAATGCAAAATCGAAGGAAGGAGCTCGAATATAGAATGCTTCATCTCAAAGGCATTGAGAAAGAAACCGTGGTACCAGAAAACAAGGTGAACACCACCCCAGGAAAACGTTTGCTCCGAGTCACCAACTAACGTCGGCTGGAATTGAAAATGCTCTGTTTGTATTCGAATGTTTTATTGTAATATTTCTCACTTGAGAAACACCCGAGATCGTTCAAGGAATACGATGCCCACCTGCTGCACCTTGATACCTGATGGCAATCGTACGTGTATTATGCTGAAACTAACCCTTTTCTCATTGTCATTGCCATTAACATTTCCACCTTACATATATTCGGAATACTCATACAGTGAGTATAAAAAGAAGTAGAAGAACAATTATACCGGGAAGTTTTTGAAATGGCTGCTACAAGCCCCATTTATGTCCTCGATATCCAGTTGAACCATTTTCAAAGTTGACTTTGTTATCCATCGGATAAATCTTGATCGAATTCTCGAATGTCTTAGCCAGTCGGCCGGGTTTCAACTGCAATGCTATGGATCGAAAAGCGGCCAGAAAGATATAAAAAGCGGAAACCCTCCCCCGGAATCCAAGTAAACCGACACTGAGCGGTTGTGAAGTCGGGGCGTCTTAACCTTGACTTGCACTAACAAATCCCGATTGTTCCCATGCCAAAGAGCATCGTGAAATCATCACATCTCCTGGTATCTATGTGTGTGTGTTATTTTGTTGTGAAAGCTTCTAAGGATCCGAATTATGTAGTTTTTTATAGTATAAGGGTTCTTGAGTCCCACAAGTAAAGGTATCATGAGGTATAATTCATTCATTGTCTGGGCCACTAGAAAGGCTTTCAGTGACGTTTTTGGCATCCCTCTCCACGGAAGGGATAATTTGTCAATGGATTGTAGGTAACATGTTCTCCTGACGAGCAATCTCGGCGTATCTAATAATATCAAAACGGATTGTTTCTACAAAATCTTACCGAAGCTTTATTGATTTCACGTGATTCAACCGTGGGGCTTCTTCTCTGCCCCGACAGCCTAGACCCTCTAATAAACCAAGTAAAACAATTAATTATCAACCATGGCAGATGGTACACGACTAGACCGTGGATACGGTCGCAGAAGAGATTCACGTTCCAGATCACCTCGGCGACATCATACGCATTCTCACAGAAGACGATCACCACATAGTAACCATCACCGAAGCAAACGACCTACCGAAGCAGTATCGGAACGTTTACCATACAATTGTAGGCCAATTACTAAACATGATTATGAGTCTTTTAAACCAATGTTTGCATCATATTTGGATATCCAGAAAGGCATATTTTTAGATGAGTTAGGAGGCACAGAAGTCAAGGGGAGATGGAAGAGTTTCATGGGAAAATGGTAATCACGAATTCTGGTTTTGGCTCGAGAAAGCCTAGGATTATTTGCTAACATGTGTGAGGAATCGTGGAGAACTTTCAGAAGGTTGGTATGATCCTTCAACCCTGCGAAAAGCTCAAGAGTCAGCAAAGGAATATGAGGAGGAAATTGCTCGAGAGTCCAATTCAGTTCAACCGAGGGAGCATGCGCCGAGTTGTGAACAACGCGAGACTGAATATGATGAGCCTAGCAGAGTGGAAGATGATGGAGACGATAGCGATGATTCGATGGGCCCAGCATTGCCAGGTCAGATAAACAAAGCTACAAGGAATAGACCGGGACCTAGCATACCGAATATGGAAGATCTGGGGCTCAAGAGAGGTATTTAACATTTCTGCGCCTCGTACCAAAGTATGATGAGATCTAACTATTTCACAGAGATGGCCGTCGAAGATCAATTAAATCGACGCGATGACTTGAGATTTGAACGGAAGATCAATCGGAAGGAACAAAAAGAAGCGCTGGAGGAATTGGTTCCTCGTGCTGAAGCTGGAACACGAGAACGTCAATTGGAAAAGAAGAAGGAAGTCAACGAGAAGATGAAGTCTTTTAGAGAGAGATCTCCTGGTGCAGCAGAAGTTCCGGATACTGAATTAATGGGCGGCGATGATGGAATTGAAGGATTCAAAAAGAAAAAGGAAGAGTTCGAGCGCAAGAAGAATGAGAGAGAATTAAGGAAGGAAGAAATAATGAGGGCGAGGCAAGCTGAAAGAGAGGAGAGACTGCAGGAGTACAGGCAGAAGGAGGATGGGACTATGGCTATGCTTAAGGCTTTGGCGAAGCAGAATTTTGGATGAGCGATTGAATATGAGAAGCAGGATGGCAAAAGTATGATATTGGATCATCAAATTTGGAGTCACTTGAATAGGCAAAATATCATTAATACCAAGGAATCCCATTGCGGTATGTATGTTCGAGATAATTCTATTCAGCCTTGCGTAGCCTTGTTGTGAATACCAAGTCGGATAAAATAAATCTATTGACCACTTCCATCCTCCACAATTCAACTAATTCAGCACATCGACATAAAATATTCCAGCGCCAGCAAAAGCTTTGAATTGCTGATTAGAAAGGGCAATTCCCTATGCCAGATTATCTCACAACGAATTGACCTATCACTGTATCAGCCAAGAATATAAAATACCTCAGTTGAGCGGGGCTATCATTATGGATATCATCACGAACAGGACAGTATATACGGGGCTGAGGGCCAATCCATTTCGTTGTTTAAATGAAGTCAATCGTAGTGTCAATCTACATTACCGCTCAATAAACACAACGGCAGTCCGAGCCGCGAAACAAAAAACCCAGGTCTCAAAACAACCTACAAGATCTCAGCAATACAAGTAGAGCCTCCATATTCAGATACCACATGGCTCTAGCTAACCTCCAGTCCCCACAGAACTCCAAGTCCAAGACAACCTTTAAACCCTACTCCACCTCCACCACCTCCTCCCCCATCACCGAAACAACACCCACTTCGAGGTAGAAAATTTGCCTTACTGGGCAGTAGTTTCGCGGCCCTGATATTCGCTGGCTACTCTTCCTATTTATTTGTGTTACTCAATAGAGAACCAACGGTATCATCTACTCCTAAGGTCCAATCTGATGTCTCATCCCGTTATGATACAATTGCGCCTACGTTTGATTCGGAAGTTGATTGGACAGAATGGAGTATGGGAATCACGAAAATGCGTAAGAAACTGGCACAAGAAGCACATGGAGACGTGCTTGAAGTATCTATCGGTACTGGCAGAAATCTAGAATATTATGATTGGGACTTCAAAGGATTCAATGGCGTGGGGAAACTTCAAAAAGTGGGTGGTATTAAGAGGGGGAAAGTCAAGAGTTTTACGGCTGTTGATAAAAGTGGTGAGATGTTAGAAGTTGCCCATGAGAAGTTCTCGAAAATGTTCCCAGGGGCCTTGGGTGTGAGATGGATTGTTCAAGATGCCGCGGAAAAGATACCTGGCCCCCCTCGTAATGCAAATGAGACAAGCGGGAATAAAGACGCAAAATATGACACAGTAATCCAGACGATGGGATTGTGTTCTGTTGCAGATCCTGTAGGAATGTTGAAGAATCTGGGAGAGAGTGTCAAAGAAGACGAGGGGCGTATATTGCTATTGGAGCATGGAAGAGCAAAATGGGATTGGCTGAACAGAGCGTTGGACAACAGTGCAGAGGGCCACGCGAACCAATTTGGATGTTGGTGGAATAGAGATCTGGGCAAAATTGTCGAAGAGAGTGGGCTTGAAGTTGTTAATATCAAGAGACGGCATGGCGGAACGACCTGGAGAATTGAACTGAAGAAACCAAAAGGACATCAAACGACGGTTGTGTGAAAGTTGCAGTTGAGGAGAAGAGACCGGAAGCCAGTAAAAAAAGGATGGCTATAAACGTCATCTAGTCGCCTTCCATTTACTCCTATTATTGTACCAACAAGCCAACCTATCAATAGGCAACAAGTATATGCGCCAGAGTTACCGCATGATCAGGAGTTGATATTGCAGCAATTATCCGGTGTTTGAAGAGGATTCTAACCAGACCGAAATTTCATGTTCATGGTCCTATGGTCTTATGGTCGGTCTACAGGCAAACTCATCGAAGCTTTTCAATTGACAATACCATCTTCAGTCAATGTCTAGAACTAAGTAGTAAACAGACCGAGTTAAGCCCATAACCAAAAATAGTAAGTACGATCTTTGCTATCAATGGTCAAGATGATTTAACTTCATGGATTTGTATTGAGGTACCCGGGATCTTGTGCTTTATGAATATGTACTTGACAAGGCCCGGAAGTATAATTGGTGTCCTTACGGAGTACAGTACAGTACAGAATTGCAATGCCCCTTGAACGGCGATTCCGCAAATGACGTCCGGTTAATTGGAAAAGCTTATGGCCAACAAGCTTTCCTGGATAGTTTGCCCGGCAAGATAGCTGTGAATTTAGTCATCACTAAAATGACTGGTTGTTAATTCAACTCAACAACTCATCAGTTCCGTTATCTCTTCTCCATTCGCTTTGATTACAAGATCATATATTCTCATATCAACCTATCACGTGCCAGGGGTATAGATAACCTACTCTACTCAGTAGATAGGGCGTTTTCCGGTCCGGAGTGTAAGGTTGCGGCACAGTGGGTCTTTCCCATTCAACAGCATGACCCCGTGTCATCCTGGAACTAAAACCAGTTGAACGTATTTCTTTTACATAACAATTTTGATTGAATTGCAACCAAATATGCATGCTGATTTTTGGAAACGCTTGACTATTTCATAACTGTCATGCTCTTATCAACATGCGGGGTTAGTGTGCGTTGTGGGTAAATATTATCTCTTCAGGTTCAGATAGCGAAGCGGAGGAATAATGAATGCGTAGGATATTACTCTGCTTACCCCCTTCTTCTTTTTCTATATCTATTCTCGCCTTTCCTTTTCATTCTTTCCTTCTCCTTCTTCTCCTCCTCCTCCTCCATCAATTCGCCATGCCTCAACATGCAGATGTTGACGCTGATGCAGCCCAATTGGCTGCTCATGGCCACAAACAAGAATTAGAACGCAATTTCTCTTTGCTTTCTATGTTAGGTCTTGCATTTGCAATCCTCAATTCTTGGACAGCTTTAGCAGCGAGTTTGAGTGTGGCATTACCAAGTGGTGGACCAACTTCAGTACTATGGGGATTAATAAGTAAGTTTCAATCTCAATTGCCCCCATTTGATTGACGGCTTAGACACTAATTGCAATTGAACAGCTGCCGGAGTATGTAACTTATGTCTCGCCGTCTCTCTTTCCGAATTTCTCTCCGCCTACCCGACAGCAGGCGGTCAGTATCACTGGGTTGCAGTCATAAGTTGGAAGAAATATGTTCCCATTCTTAGCTGGATTACTGGGTGGATCAACGTTTCTGGTTGGATTGCACTCGTTGCATCGGGTGGGCTTCTAGGCTCGCAACTCATCGGTGGTGTTATTTCGCTCATGCACCCAAACTATGTACCCCAACGCTGGCATCAGTTCCTCCTTTACATTGCATACAACATCATCGCATTTATTGTTAATGCCATTCATGACATCTTTATTGCCTCTCATCACGAAATCTGCATTTGTTTGGTCAATTGTTGGATTTGCCGTTATTAGCATCACTGTCTTGGCGACTGCATCTCCTGAATATAACGACGCATCTTTCGTTTTTCACCGATTTTATTAATAGCACAGGATGGCCCGATGGGGTTGCTTGGCTTCTTGGCTTGCTTCAAGCTGGTCTTGGGCTCACTGGCTTCGATGCTGTCGCTCATATGATTGAAGAGATTCCAAACCCAGGAGTCCAAGTCCAAGAATCATGATTGGATGTGTCTTAATTGGTGTCTTCACAGGATTCATATTCCTTATGGTCCTTCTGTTCGTGGGAGGTAACGTTAATGATGTCATTGAAAGTGCAGCCGGACCATTGCTTCAGATATTCTACCACGCAACAGGTAGCAAGGCTGGGGCAATTTGTCTCCTCATTTTTCCACTTGTCTGTCTCTTATTCGCTACTATCTCCATCGCTACAACATCGACACGTATGACCTATGCGTTTGCTCGCGATCACGGTCTTCCTTTCTCCAGAGTGTTTTCTAGAGTTCATCCAAAATTGGCACTTCCACTTAATGCATTGTATCTTACAATGGCATGTGTATTCCTCTTTGGACTGGTCTTCTTGGGAAGTTCGTCCGCTTTCAATGCGATTGTGAGTGCTAGTGTTGTGGCTTTAGGCGTTTCTTATGCAATTCCTGTCGCCGTGAATTGCCTAAGAGGTAGAAAATGTTTACCTGAGACGAGAGCATTCAAGTTGTCGGGACTATGGGTTGGACTTGCAATTTGGTAGGTCCTTTGTGTATCCTTTCCTACTTGAGATATGTGCTAATGAGCTTAAAATAGATCGGTATTGCATATGTAATGGTTACTACGGTGCTTTTCCTCTTCCCTCCAGAATTGCCAGTTACTGGCAGCAATATGAGTACGTTCTACCACCTCATTATTTCCTTACATCCCCACAGATACTAATCTATTTCAAACAGATTACTGCGTTAGTAGCCTTCTTCCTCGTCTTCGTCATTGCCGTAGTTCAATGGTACGTCGATGGCAAAAAGAACTTTACAGGTCCAAAGATAGACATGGATGCTATGCAACATGGAGAGGTGGTAGGTATTGTGTTGGGGATGAATTTAGTTGGAACACCTAGTGAGGATTTTGGAGACAGTAAAGAAATAAAATAAATAAATTTGTATAATTAGACATAAACTACATTATAGATATATTAAAATTATGAAATATGAATAAAAACTGAAATCAATACGAAGGAGCCCAAAACTGATCATCGTGCAGATCAAAGTGCCGTAAACCCGGACAAATAGCAAAGCAAAAACCGTCAAACATCGAAGCCGAGGAGAGACCGCAGTACCCCAAAAATGGGGGGGTTTCAGGGGTGTTCATCTCACTGAGCTTTAGGTCTGCGGAGCTTCTTCATAGACTTTGCGGGGTAAATTCGGCCCCCAAATTTGGCGTCTTGGGAGGAAAAGTTGGGCTCGGCGAGCTTTGCTACCTACCTAGTAGGTACTACAAATAGCGGTTAGACGAATATTGAGGGGAAGTGGTAGGGCTGATGGAAGTGTAGCTAGATCTGTATTATCTATTCGGAGGCAGGTTATTTTCCCGAAGTCCTTGTAAGAATTCGGTACAGGAGGAAGATCGTAGTAGGTGTTTCGTGGTGGTTGAGGAGAGGAGAGGGGAGGTGGAAGTTTTGAGGAAGTTCCTTTGATGCATTGAGAAATATCCAGGGTGGCAATTGTGGATTCGGGAATGAATGCCTCCTCAAAAGCAGCGAGCGAGTGGATGTAATATAAGACATTGATACTTGCAGTAAGTATGTCGGGTATAAATTATTATTCATTAAATGGTCTTTTGTGGGTGAGTAGAGGCGGTTGGCAGGTGGCTTGATGGCTGACGCAAAACTTGTTCGTGCAAACTTTTCGTGATCTCCGGAACTAAGAGTATGGGGGCATCATCCCACTTGTTTTTTTACGTTGCTCAATGGAGGTGTTACGGTGTTTGTGCATATATCTTCTCAATTGTTTTCTTGGTTTTCTGCGGTAGAGTGACACATCATCGATGCAGATATCATGACATATTTTCGGAATCGTTTGGAAGCCGTTTTTAGCTCACGTTAGGTGCAATTATCGATGGGAGAGAGAGGAAGTTATATAACATTTGGATCATAAAGACTACTGATTGAAGTTCCATCTCTGCTAAACTTTAAAGACGCCCAAGAACTAAGTGTGCCAATATAGAATTAACAAAATAGGCAATAATTCAACCGTGAGTTTTGTACCCGCACTTGATTGCATGGAGGTTGCAGTATTACCAGCACCACTCGATGAGATTGATAGAGCTACAATATTTGCAGACATGAGGTTAGCAAAAACACCAACAGCAGCCGTTGACGCGGTTGAATCTTGACTACCTCCAGATGTTAGAATAGCAGAAGTGATTGGAGACAGAGAACTATCAATGGATACTTGGGGGGTAGGATCACCGGTGATAGTTGCACCGGGTATGGAGAACGTTTCCTGCACATCTGTACTTGTAGTTTGAAAAGAACTATCGGAAGGCAATGTGGTTTGTGATGTTACTGTAGCTCCTGCTGCATCAGTTATTTCAAAGAAACCCATGGCGGAGGGGAAGCTTGCAGTAGGTGCTACTTCATTTGAGTTTGCGTACAGACCGGAGGGTGTACTGAATGCTGGACTTATGTCATTGACTGTGACCTCTGTGAAATCAGCTCCGCTGGGAGCATCTGAGATCAGTCCTCTTGGAGGCTGTGAGATGTCTGGAATCTGTACACCATTGGAGTCGCTCACTGTATCTTCGCCGCCTTGGAAATTTACCCGAGGCACCCTTACAAATTTGCGGCTACCAGTTTTAAAAGTAACTTGAATGCAAGGAATGTGATGGTTGGGACAAGGGATTTTGAAATCGAAATCGCAGCGAAAGAACTGTGGATAACCAAACTTTTGACTGAACCCTCCCAGTGCCATTGGTAGGCTGAGAGTAAATTTCCCTCTTTTAAGACATGGCATCACAAAACGAGATGTACTCCAGCGCTGGTAACTGGTTACTCGGCCTTCAAGAGATGGTACACCAACCACAGTCATACTCTGCAGTGAAGTAGCCATTGAGGTGATGTTATTTTTCGATGACTTGGCATAGAAGGTAGTTCGAAATCAAAGTTTGAATCTTTTGAACTGTAGCTGCGGAGTTGGTGACATCACTTTGCACATCGTTTAGCCAAGATTTGTCCAGGATAACGTTAAAGTTCTTGATAAAATCTGGAGAAATCTTCTGGAGATTTCAATACTTTTCTCAACTTTCGGCACAGTTCTGACTTAGGCTGACGATGATATTAGGTAATTTATTGGCTGCTTGCAGTAGATCCACAAGCTGTTTGATACTTGAGATTTCCTTGTTGATAACTTTGTCAACTATTGTGGTAATACCGGGGTCGCCAAGTGTCTCAAAGTCATTGATATCATGAGTGACTATTGTGACTAGTTCTTTAGTGTCATCCACTGCAGAAGTGATCTCTGATCTGAAATCAATGGTATCTTGGCTGGATTTGTAAGTCATCTGATCATAATTTGATGTGACTTACCTTTAAATTGAAGCTCCGATACAGCCGTTTCTGCACATGCAGTGGTATTGCTACAGAAACTCTTCACAACATCCTCAATTGATTGTTCCACGGTTCCAAACTGGTCCTTTACTTGCCCGATGTCATTGCTAGTTTGATCAAAGCTACTTTCAATATTGCTGAACCCATGTTTCCAGGGACGGAGGAAATCTTGAAGTTGCTTAGCCATGCCCTTTTCAGAATCTGTTAAATAATCGGTGAACCATCCTTCAATAGCTTCTCGGTTACAAGTTCCAGCTACACAAGGTGAGATTGCTGCTGCAAAAAGCGATATATCTTGCAATGTTAATCTACTAGCATTAGTAATGACCAAAATTATATAATAATTATCGACGACATAAGTATCAATGTGATGTAGAAATAGGAGCTGTCCAAAGGGAAAAGGAATTGGATCAATACCTCCGCCGCGGTGAATATCTTCACATTATTGTTTTGAGCTAACGCTCCACTACCATTCGTCAGGCCTTTTTTATTGTCTTGAACACTAAATTAGTTATTGATTATACACTATATTCTGTTCATCTTAAGGACTTGAATGAGAATATTGTCCTTACCTGTTGAGCATCTCAATACTTTTCCACGACATCTCCCGAAGCAGCACTAACATCAAGTGATTTAGCCAGAGCAATAGCGTTGTCTTTATCAACCAAATATAATACTCTGGGTGAGCATTTACAGTAACCAGCTGCTTCACGGACAAGCTCTTCGATGATAGGCAAATTAAATCTAGCCATCTCTCAAATCTCGACCTTTTTAGAGCCAGACTTAACCCCGCATGGTGAATTAATTACGGTTTTAAAAGTCCCTAGCACTTATCTATCAGTATGGCATGGTCACTGAGTATAAGAAAAGACAAGTACTGAATACCGGGAACACATGTCCAGCCGTGCAAAATTTACACCACGAAATGATACGCCACAAGGATATCGTCCGCTAAACTTGTTTTTACAGCTATCAAACTTCACAGGTGCTTAGCTTCTTTGTTCATGCTTTCATTTGGGGTGTATTAAATATTTTTTGAAGAAGTCCATCTGGCAATATTTTGCTGCTATGGTCAGAACGCTGAGGGTTGCCTTGCAAGTTCCTAGGCTTTTGACGCTATCACATACAGTGTCGAGAGAACTAGCAAAACATAGAGGTAAGAAGATCAAAAGGCCATAAGAGTACATCGGATAGATGTCGAGTCTCATTTCTTGATGAGTGACTGGTTTCACGGTGTATTTTTTTAAGCTCAAGTAGTTTTGTGTCTTTACTATGAGTGAATAGATGCCTGATCTGAGTGAGGGAGAAGAGAGGTCAGATATAGTCACCAGGCTCCTTTCACATAGCCTCCTTTCACCTAACCGCCCACCAATATCTTCATTGATTGAAGGCGAAATTGGATTAAGTCCAAAGGAGCACAAATTTAGGGAGCCTGACAGAAGACTAACCAGAATATACTTGCTGATATACTCTTCGGGACTTGCTCTTCTGTTTTCGTTAAGGGGCTTATTTAACAACGAATTCTATTGGTGAGAATACGACTATAATCACTTGTAACTTAAATGTCAAAGAGAGTAATAACGTCTTGGCAAAACGCCAAATAAATTATCATCTTCCAAATTGAATGACGCTAACTGGAGGAATCTGGCAAGAGTTTTTTTGAGAGAAAACAAAGCCAAAAACGAAAATCGATTTCGTAATCGAGTACTTTCAGATAATTCACCATACCTCTAAATTTTATCAGAAATAAAGGCCAACACAAACTCGACATGACGAGCACTGCACTCTCGTAGTCTGAGACTAAAGCAATTGGACTTTTATCTTTTGTTCATATTGTGAAAGGATTTTCTGTCCTATTGTGCCTGAGATACTACACTTGACCTTTTGACTGCAATGGCAGGCGTCAAGTAGACTCGGACGATTTAATACACGGAAGCCAAAGCCTACCAATAGCCTGATAAACCACCACTTGGAGCTTTGAAGCAGTATTTGAGTTCCGATACTTTGCAGTGGATGCCACCGTCACGGATAGAATGACTGGAAAGGATTCAAAATATATACTTGAGGAATTTTGAGAAGCAACTATACTATATAGAAAACCCACCTCAGGAAGAAGTTTTCACTTCTTGTACCCCAGTTGCTACTTAATAGTCTCTGGAAGTACAGATAATATATCAATAGTATAACTAGGTAATTGATGAAGACAAATATGCAGCTATTCGCAACTCAAATACAATTTTGACATTACGTCATGAAAGTGATACGTCTAATAGTAAACCTCTGAATTAACCTCCTATTCATACTTTTGTTCCTCAAAATAGAAATCACTGGATAGTCTCCTATGAGGAGATAACATCTTAAAGGGCAGAAGCTATCGTACGGATATCGATATAATTGTTGCTTGTATATATGCGAAGTATAATATAAAGTTGAGTTGTGATTTTAAGAGTAATAATAAGGTTACCGTTACCACCGGTAGGTGTGCATGGAATTTAGCTTCCTCCACCAACGGCATCTACCATTGCAACCTCAACCTCAAATCTCAACCTTTACCTTACCACAACCTGTTAATTGACAACATTAACAATTAAAATGGACGACGATGATGATTTTGGTGCAGATGCAGACTTTCTTGCTGCTCTCGCACGAACACCCGTTATAGCTCCATCTGC
This sequence comes from Monilinia fructigena, assembly GCA_003260565.1. Classification (NCBI taxonomy): domain Eukaryota; kingdom Fungi; phylum Ascomycota; class Leotiomycetes; order Helotiales; family Sclerotiniaceae; genus Monilinia; species Monilinia fructigena. The sequence continues at coordinate 68,735 of QKRW01000075.1, forward strand.
AACCCGCATTCAACAGCCTACCCCGCAACGCGTCCAACAGCCTACTCCACAGCGTCTTGATCGCGCACCACCTACAAACAATGCCTCCGCGGGTCCCAAAGTTGTTCAACCAACTCCACAAGCTATCACATCGCGCTCTACTGGTTCTTCAATTCTAGTTTCAGTGCGGCAGAAAGGCAACCCAATACTGACCAATCTCAAGTCCTTTGCGTGGGAATATTCAGATATTCCAGCAGATTATGTCCTTGGATCAACAACATGCGCCCTCTTCCTATCACTCAAATACCATCGATTACATCCGGAATACATATATAATCGAATAAAAGGTCTACAGGGTAAATATAACCTACGGGTACTCCTTACAATGGTCGATATTGGGAATCATGAAGAAAGTTTAAAGGAATTGTCTAAAACAAGTTTGGTGAACAATGTTACTGTCATATTATGTTGGACTGCACCAGAGGCTGCAAGATATCTAGAGTTATACAAGAGCTATGAACATGCAAATGGTAGTGCTATTAAAGGTGTTGAAAGTAAGGGATATGCGGGAAAAATGCAAGATTTCATTACAGTCCCGAGGAGTATCAATAAAACCGATGCACTTTCATTGGTTGATGCATTCGGGAGTATTAAGCATGCTATCAATGCAAGACCCGAGGAAATTTCAGTTGTTAATGGTTGGGGAGAAAAAAAAGGTTAGAAAGTGGTGCGGAGTTGTTAATGAACCATTTAGAGCTCGAAAGGCCGCTCGTAGAGGCTTGAGTAGGAAAGAAACAACACAGGCTGCCACTGACCATACGGAAGGAGCTCTGGATTTGCGCCATACCTCTCAGTCGTGTTCCGTTGAGGGAAATGGACATAGGCGAGAGATCTGTCGAATCGTTACAGCAGGGACAAAACTTACCAAAGGATAAACATGATGAGTGGATACCCGGTGATGATGATGAAGAAGCTTTAGTTACAGTCAGGTAACAAGAAGGAGATAGATTAGCTCAGGAGAAGAAAAATGAGGCGGCGAGGAGATGGAGAGCTCAGTGGAGGTGTCGCCGCAGCTTTAGCAAAGTTACAAGAGAAATCATGAAATAAAGGTTAAGATTTTATACTAATATATTCGCATCTACCCTGATGTATTCCTGACCAGCAAGATGGCATTGGTCTTACTGTACTTGAACGCCAAAGCTGACCTCAGAACTTATATTGCTATGGATAATCTCAACTTCAGGCTATCCCACCCGTCTATCTCACCCGACTCCATGACTTTTAAGGTCCCGATACTCATAACACAGCCGTCCTATATACAGGCGTAGAGTCTGATATTGCTAAATGCTTAAATTTCGAACCAATCAATGCCTCAGTATCTAGAAAGTGCTTACGAGCTTTACCAAACGTCCGCAGATTTTATCTGCCTAGTCCCAACATCCTCCTTTCCCTTGCATCTTTCCGCCATAATTTGCCTTCTCTTAAACGGTTTACTTGCAATGTATGATAGCGATTTCGAATCTTCGAATGTGTACGTTGGTGACGGTTGGGTTAGGGGTCAAAGGAACGACCCTGTATTAAAGAGTCTCATGACTTAAGGGAGACATGGGAATCTCCATTGCAACATACTTCGCCCCCCTTATCACTTGTTTATTGACGTCTTTTCTTCATTTCAACTTCCTTTTCTGCCTTAGGACTAGTGTCTTTGCTTTGCGTCAACCTTTGTCGGCTGTGTCCTTTTCGCCGTGTCTTTCTTTTCCTCGACTTCTCATGGACTAAGGCTGAGATCAAACACTTTCCATGAATACTCAAGTTAGACACCCCGTATTATCCTAATCAAAATTAGAAGGTACAGTGTCACAAAAATCTTCAACTGTCAAGTCTCTACCCTTAGCACGGTTGGTGTCCGTGTGGTCGTCAATTTTTTTCTCGTATTCCTGCTAAAAATCTGATGATCGCTACTTCTTTCTCCCGATAGTCATTCCACATGGATAACCGGCAAGCATTCTTCCAGTCTATATTAGCCGGCGGTACCCGGCCCTCGGTGACAAGAATATCCAGGTCAGTTTGATTAATAAGTTGAATCTTGTCCATCCGGGTCAGGACCTGTTTCCTAGATGAGGGTTTGCATCTACGGTTGGTCCTCCACGAGACTTTTAGTGAACATGACTACCAATCTGTTCATTTGGAATAAAATTCTCAGTAAAGGGGTGATTATTATCTCTTTCAAATCTAGCCTTAAGTTCGTACTTTCGAGCCCATTCTTCAATTTTCTGTGCCATGACCTCCATCTAGAATGGCTAAATTTACCATCATATCAACCATCAGCTCATTATAGATCGAGCTGGCATGATAAATGAAATTGTAATTGAGAAGCTGCTCTTAGAATCGCTCCACATTGTCAATTATAAAAGTACCTAATAATTCATCTAACAATGATTGAGAGCTGGAGAGATTTATCACGCTTAGCTCCTCTTCTAGCTTCCTGATTATTAATGCGAATTCTTCTTTCGGTCTCTTGATATCTTTGATATCTTCTTCAATTGATATTTGTCCTTTCTAGCTTCCTGCTGGAAAACATCCAGTCTGCTTTTTAAGCCCTCGAATTACTCCTCTAATGTTCATTTAATCGACACCTTGAATGCTCTCATATTTTTCTCCAATTCTAGAAACTTTGCCGATGCTTCGCTGGCTTGTTGCAAAGCATCTTCTCGTCCTAATTCAGAGATTTTCCAAAAAAAAAACTTTAATTCATCAATTGCGTTTGAGAATTCCCTAATTGTTTTGCCACTAATTCATGATTTCGCTCAGCTTTTTCGATTTCTTCGTCGAAAAGCTGCTTAGCTTTATCAATCGCTGATTCGTGTTTCCGCTTAAGTTCCTCCATTCTCTTATTGAAAAGCCGCCTCCATTCAAGTTCAAGTCTCATCTTGGCATCTCTCGCTGGACGTAAGCAATCGCTGTGAAAATATTTTATTGGTTCCTATTTGTATTTCAAGCCGTTTGTCTAGCGCGGCTAGTTCTTCGTGGAGACCTCGAGCTCCAATGACTGGACCTTCCAGTTTTTTTTTTGCTCCTCGGTGGACTAATTGTTCTGGGCTTTTCAATCGTCTCATTAATATGTTGATTACATTCTGTCTTCAAGTTGTTCAACCGGTCACGCACCTTTTCAATTTCTTTAGTATATTGAACATTCTCTATGTCAGTAAGCTCTGAAATGGTCTGGCTTTCTTGACTCTTTTGTTCTTTTGGATCGGCTACCTAACCCCGGAGTTCTTGGATAATTCTTGTTTGTTGACTGTTTTGTTCGTTTAGGCTGGATATCTGACCCTGAAGGTCGGTAATATTCTGAGTTTGTTGATTGTTTTGTTTTTCTTTTTGTTCCTTTATTTTGGCTATCTGGCTATAGAATTCCTGAATAGTCTGGGCTTGTTGACTATATTTTTCTTTTAAATAAGCTCCTTTGTTGTGAAGTTCTTCAATGTTCTGATTTTGTCGGCCACCCTCTCTGTTTTGGTTGGCAGTTGTAGTTTTCCATTGCTCGTACTCCATCTGCCATATATTGTATTCCCTTTCCCATCGTCCAAATTCTCCTTGCTGTCCTTGAGCTTCTCTATTCAGGTTTGGATTTTTTCTTATACAATTCAGCAACTATTCTTCGAGTAATTTTTATCATCATTTGACTTCCAACCAAACAAATTCCAGGAACTTCGTGCTGACTTTGTAACTGGAATTCCTGGTATTGGAATTCCAAAAATCTCAAATCCTGGCAATGATGGAAGGGGTGAAAGTGGTAGAGGGAAAAATTCTTCTCTGCCTATTATGGTTCGAGCGAGGCATAGCAAGCCGTCGAATAGTTATTGCAATGTCATAAATCTTCAGGTAATATGCAAGAGTATTCAATACAATGGTAGAAATATAAATGTCCCTAAATAAATAATTAATTATTAGAGCCATAGAAATCAGACAAAGGTGATGAACACAAAGGACTTGCGGCATCTAGAAATTTTCAAGTTACATTGTATGGTAGATATCCAATGTATTTCCGAAACAAAGCAGAAAAAAATAGGGTGACATCTCAATCTTGAGAAGTAGAACTAGGTTGATATGATTGAACTTAAATGATACTTAGACTTGGATGATTTGACTTACATAAAATTACTACTTCTAACAATATTTAACATCATCCTAGATGCATAATTTGAAGCTTTATATATATGTGAGCTACACCATTTTGTCTCAAATAACCTTTCATTTCCTCAAGCTCAATCATAAAAAATGAAAGCTGGTTGCCAGCTCCACTGAGAAGGCGGTAGCCGCATATTGAAAACCTCAGTGAAAGCCATTACTTGCTATAACCAGCCCATATTTTGTTGATATATTTATTATAACACTTACTTATAGACCTAGAACAGATTACTGGAATATTGCTCGCTATTTATAGATGAACTTGCATTTTAAAACATTCACAGATATAATTTAAATCCCAATATCTGCAATACTTCGCTTCGCAGTCTAATAAATCAAAATTGGTTACTTTTCGCTTAATTATATTTCAATTTTTCGTTTAATTTCACCCCCTTAATTATACCACACACCTTCAAGATTATATAAAAGTTGAAGTATAGAGCACAATTTATATTAACCGGTCATTTTCAGTTAATTGATGGGTTAGAGATGGTATAGGTTTATTATTCTAGTCTAGTTGAATGAATATATCTGTGTATAATAACTTCTCGACGATAATGAAACTCCTTATTCACTTTACCGGCTCTCAGTTTTTTGAGTTTTATTTGTGATATTTTCATGTCTGACTCTTGTGTTCCATTGCAATTTGCAAATATGGTTTGTTTAACAACTCTCAAACAAGAATAGATTTGAAATATTTATGAATTCACTTCATTTCAAACACTAGTAACGAGTTGTTTATTCAATCAACCAAATAATTACAATATACAACAGATATCAAACTATACTTATCCTCTTCCACCTACTCATGCATATAGGTATCTATGTACATATATACCTATATACATCTACACATCCATCACATGCCCAACTCCCAAACCCAATACAACCTCACATATTCATCCACCTCCTCGTATTCACATGCTGGACTGTCCAGATCATCCGGTACCTGGCCATGGAAGATTCGCCAAATTGCCAAAGAGCCAGATTGGCATGGTAATCTCGTATTTTGATAATATCAGTTTGATCTAATTTAATCTGTTACATCTTACTCTTACTACTTTTGCTATATCCTTAATGAATTGCTCTTAATTTCTGTGGGTATGCTATGATGGAAGGCTGTATATGCATTCCATTGACTTTGAGTCATGATCCTTTCTGTAAGAGATAGAAAAATATAATTAGAAATAGGATCAAGACGTAGTATTTACCTACTTACCTACTTACCTACACTCAAACACACCCAACGTTTTGAAAAACTTCACTCATTACATTACATTCCATCCCATCACATCGCATCACATCATCCATCACGCATAACTCACCATCCACCACTAGTGCACCACTTGTCCATCCATCATGACCATCAACCCCTAAACACAACCTCGTAAAATCAAAGGCATGGGTAAGTAGGTAACCGAGATCAAGGTCAAGATCAAGAGCATGATAATCAATAGTTACACTATATAAGAGAACAAAATATAATACATAAGCATAACTATATACGATGCAATACAATACAATATAATGCAGTACAATACAACATAAAGATGTGGTGTGATGTGATGCGATGCGATACGATACGATACGATATCGTGACACTCATTAATTATCTACACAAAATCTTGAATCTACTCGCGATCACCTAGTAATGCCTTTATATCTACCTGCTAATCTAATATCTCAACCTCTGACCAAACCATCATACAAAAAAGGGGGGTTTAAGCGGATAACCTTATGTGTAGTATTATAGACTCTACTTTTACCTTTATTCTACTCTTACGTTTGGTTTATCTGCATATACACCATATACATATCCGAATACATCCATACAATACACCGTAAAAACCCCTGATATGAATTATAAGGTTAATGTTTGTCTATTGACCTATTTAGTCATCCAAACAAAAACAAAACAAAACACTGAGCCCACTAATCTATTAATACCCAGATAAGATAATATCATATCAAGTATCGACTTTGCCCCTACATACCTATCTACTATATCCTATACTATATCCCCTACCCTACTTCATCTTACTCTACCTACCTATAGCTACTCATCAAACAAACCTCTCTACACCAACCAATCAATCAATCAACCAAACAATCCATCCTCCCCCCTTACTCCGGATCATCCAAATCTTTCCCGGTAAATAGATCCACCCCTTTTAACCCAACCCTCACACCTCACCCAACCCCAACATCTCATTGGTCCCCCTGATTCCCTATTCGGACCTTTATCAACGAAACAACCTTTACTTACCTCCATCCAACCTCCAACCCCCAACCCCCAACCTTACGTTACCAACGAAACTTATCTTCTCCTTTACAAAACCCTACAAAAACAAGCAATAAGATTTCTTAACCATATCTATACATTCACATATACATTTACATTTTCTCCAATTAAAATTTCTCTACCACACACACACACACACAGAGAGAGAGAGAGAGACACATATATATACATTCACATATTATACTACTATTTTACAAACCATCCATCCATCCACCAGGGAACAAAGCCGATGTTGCGCTATTGCGATATTGGTATTGGTATTGGTTCTTATGATTCATGTAATATGTAACAATGTGTTGTACAAATTGAATTAATAACTACCTGCCTACTTGCAAACAACTAGACGAACCTCCCCAATCTCCAATCCCCATTCCTCAATCCACACCGGCATCTCTCCCCCCTTCCATCTACATCTCCACCCCCACCTCCCCACGATTTTCATTAATACATACTACCTAGTATATATGAACCATTTCTTCACCAACCTTAATACTCAATCTCAACGTAGGACAACCTATGTTTCATCTATAGTCACCTGTGAGACTTTGTGCAAAGCAGATGTGAGTACTAGGTATGTACATACAATATGACGTTCATTTGATGTCGGCATTTCTTATCGTCTTGTGCTTCCACGTTAAAATTTGGCATTTATCGTATCTTTCCTATTGGAAGATATACAACTTCTTATCTGCAACCTCTCATTCCATATATCCAGAATTTCTCCACTTGGTTGTTCTTATTGTATTATGGCCGAGAGAAGCTCCAAATACATCTGATGCCATGACGTTTTGTGTATCCTAGTAGCTGTTCTCTGCATCCTAGCAGCTCTTCTCGTCGCAAGTAGTAAATGTTTGAGTTCCCCGGAATATGATGTATCAAAAACACCCCTCATCTCCAGCCCCCAACCCTTCCTTCATCCCACCTCTCCTTCCTTTCTCTCCTCGAATAATAAAGTTTCTTTGAATCTCTGTACTTTCTAACCCAATCACTAGCTTCCTTTTCCGTAGCAATTCCATCACCTTCAAGAAAGCTTTCTTCCATTGCTCTACATATCATTTCTTGTTCTTGAACTCCTTGTCCCAATTTTTGGTATAATGAACTAGGTGAAAAAGGAGCTAAAGTTCGGTCCATTTCTGATTGTTTTTGTTTCCATTGACGTTCCAATGCATGTGTAGATAATAATTGAGCTTGAGTTGATGTGCGCAGGTGATCAAGTCGAGATTCGAGTTCTAATAAATGGGTTGCTAGCGCGATATTCTCATTCAATGCCGATTTTAATGGTTCTTGTGATGTGGAAATGGATGGATGTGCGGTTGATGTTGAATGTGTAAGAGCGGCTAGAAGGTTAGGATTGGATAAAGCAGATGCGAGATCTTGTTTCCTGTATAATGTCAATAATGTTCATCAGCCAGTGTAGTATTGTCGATTGTTGTCCTCCTATATAGCCTCCTAATAATCCTACTGTACACCAAAGTAGTATCCAAAAAGGCATTCTTAAAAACCATGATAGGTAGGATAAGAAGTACCTGCAGTGAGATACTTGTTCATCTGCAGATGGTAAGGGAATACATACGATTTCTCATTCAATATATTCGGAAGCCATTGATCCCCAGGATCTTGTATTTGTTGAGGTTGTTCTCGTGAAGAATCATCTTGTCTTCCTTCGTATTGTATTGATGTTTCTCCAGGTCTAGGCAATGATTGATTTACGATTCCCGCAGGTGTACCTTGGCGACTCACATCTCGGGAATTTGGTTTAGGTGGTGGTGGTGGAGGGGCATTTGGGTCTATACCAGAGTAGGATTGTGAATTTCGATGAGGGGTGTAGTTTGAGGTTGAATATGGGAGATGGTGAAGAAGACATTATTGTTGTTGAGATATATTTTAGATATGAAAAAAGGCAAGGGGTATTAGTATGTATGTCGGCAGTCAAGTGTATAACTTGATAACTTGGCCTAGTGAATCAAGTAAGAAGGGATTGATATTTTGAAAACTAGTTGATGGTTTGAGTTGAGGCTAGATTTTGATCAGAGAAGATGGATGGATGTTGATCATGATGATAGAAAGCTTATGATGGATGATTAAGCTTCAACCCCAGGATTTGGTAATTCTCCATATTTTCACGTGAATATAAGGTTAGAGATGGAAGTTGTCAGTGTGTAGATAGATGTTCGCTAGAGACGCACCCTCAGCTTCAATCGATTAATCATGCCAACATGACTCTAAATTCGCCATAGAAAATGATAAATTCACTCTATCAACTTAGCACATGTTTTCCTAGGTACGTACCAGTCTTGACCAAGCATCATCAGCTTCCAAGCTTCCAATCGTTCCTATCTTGGCCTTGGTACGAAATCTCATTCTTGTACTACTATCAAACATATATCATCTATGCTTGCAATATTATATAGACCAAATTCATCATCAATTGCATCCATCTCATGAATGGCATCAGATGTAAGATTATATTGAGTATCGGATTATCCTATACAACCAACCAACTCATATAACCATACAAACTATGCAACTCATCACATACACATGTATACACACATACACACACATACACACACATACACACATACACACACATACACGCATACACGCATACACACATACACACATACACACATACATACGTCCGTATTGTATAAGAACTCACCAATTGCTGACAATTCATCTCCTAATCCTCATCCCACTCCCCAAATAGCTTGGCAATGGCTATCATACGAAAATGGACCGTTTGATTCAAATCATTCATTAGCTCGATATTCGATTGATTCATCTTGTTCCCATTGGAATATGATATTCCATTCTATTCACTCTCAAGACTTGGTTCCCCTAATTGATTGAGACATCCTATTCTATCCTCCTTATTACCCATCCCTACTACATCTATCTATTCCCCAACACTCAAGCTGTGCCTTGTTTCATACCTGGTGCTCCTTATCCGAACGATGTCATTCCTCCAAACTTCCCTCTGTGATGCAGACCATCAATCAATCAAATTTCCACTCCAAATTCAGGACCCCCATTCCATACCCAATTCCTATCCCATTACTATATGACAACACCTCAATATAATCACCCAACGATCAACTCATTCCCTTCCCCATCCAGCACAACCTAAACATCCATCTTACCTAGGGTAAACGACATTCATTCTTTCTTTCTCACTACACGACAGACACGACAATCGACCAGGGAAGAAAATCACATCAGCCGCACAGTTGCGTTTGTTTGTCTGTTCGCTGTTCGCTGTTCGCTATTCGCTGTCCGTTATCCGGATGAAAATCAACGTAGTTTGAAAATAGGGCCGAATAAGTTTTCGGCTGGCCCAACCCAATTGTGTCATTTGTTGTTACCTGTACATGTATGTCATGGATTGGATTGGAACTCTTCGATGGATGGATCGATGGATGGATCGATGGATGGAGAAATGAAAGGAAGGAAGTGGAAAGAATGGATCGAATGCCGAGGATGATGGTGGATGGATGTGGTAGTTCGTTGGTTGATTTGATTGTGGTGGAAGTTGATGATGATGTTGAATGTACTAGTGAGAATGGGGGGATATATTATAATATCTCCCTATTTGATGATTCTCAAGGATTTGATGGCATGGATGCATAGCATAGTATCTATGCAATTGTACTCGTACACTTTGAGTACCATGATGATCTTGCATCAATTCACCTATCAGGTGAACGTTACATCTAAAGATAGAATATTTATCCATAAACAACGATGGCTACAGTAAAATAAGTGCATGTAGATATATCCATCTAATCACCATTTACAAACGGCACATTGTATACGGAGTAAACATATCACAGATAACAAACATCACAATCAACCCCAAGCAAACTCTGACCTCAACCTCAACCTCAACCTGAATCCAAACAACCAAACCGTAAACCCAAAATCACACACGCCCCCTCTCGGAAAACCTTCCACTACCTAGGTATCAATTCCTAACTTCAAACCACCTGTGTTCATTATTCCTCGGCTTCGCTTCCCTTCCTCCCAATCACGAAGACACTCACTCACTCACCCACTTACCCTACAGAGTCATTTCACTACGTATGGAGCCATGCATGCCATGGGGAAAAGAAACCCACACCCTTCTGTTGCCTGCCTGCTTGCCCGCCTGCCCCAGATCTTTTGAGTTTGTGCTTTGGATGGAGTATGGTATGAATGGTAGGTAGTATTTATGTATGTGTGTATGTGTGTATGTATGCTGATCATGTGTGGAAACTCGAATGAATGGATTGGGTGAATGGATAGATGGATAGAATTCTCCTGGGTTTCTAAACATTCGCTATGATTGCTCTTATGGTAAAGTAACCTTCTTACAGTACATTTGTACTTCTCCACCTTTTGGAGGAGGGTGGGTGGTGGTTTGTTGTTAGCGAAGGGGTGCTCTACATCGTACTGTACTTTACTGTGCGTGGTATGGATGGATATGGATATGGACGGACGGACGGCGTTAATGTGGAGACCGGAGGAGGGAGGGTGTGATTACTTGAGGAGGGAGGAAGGGATTTGCGGTAGTGGAAGAGTGGGTTTGGTTTTGATGGTACTTGGTAGGAAAGTGGTAAGTAGGTGGGTTTGCCGATAGCTGGGGGTTTGGGGATTCGGGAGATATTGTACGTACTGTGGTACCGGAGTGGGAGATGGTGGGCTCTGGGGTGGGTATGGGAGGTTATGGAGGATAGGGAATTGATTCGGTAGTAATGCTGTATGTAGTATGGAGTAGTATAAAGGTGATGGATGCATTAATTTGTTAAGTTGGGATGGAACGCTGGGTAATTAGGTAAGTAAGGCATGGTAGAATGGAATTGGTGAAGAAGGGTAGGGTTTATATACGAAGTAGTATCTATGTAGTAAGTACCGACAGATATGATCTTTGTGTAATAATACAATATGGTTGATGGGGTAAATATGATGTAGGAGGTAATGTTGGAAACTATAACATAGAGTAGGTAAGGTATACTCGTTTGACAAGGCGATTTTATAGGGGGATGATGGATTAGATTGTTTGTATATTATCTCTTATATAGTTAGTATCTAGTATCTAATAGTTCATATCTTACAGAAAATAAATAATAAATACAAACCTCAAACAAATGCTTCTATAATGGAACTCTATCCCTCCCTCTCCCTCTTCCTCTCCTCCTCCCTCTCCTCTACCGTACATCCCAACTCAAACTGCCGTACCGCATCAATCCCACAAGCGAAAGATTTCACCTCGGCCAAATATCCTGTTCAAAAAAAGCTTGAATATCGTAAACGCAGGTCTAGATGTAGTTAGAACTAGTGGTTCTTATTTGTTCGGGAAGAAAGCATGGATGGATTTTGGCTGTATTGTACTGCTATATTCTATTATGGTTTTGGTTTTGGTTTTGGTGTTGGGGTGGATGTGGATGTAGGTTATTGATTATGGATTGATTATAGGGAGGTATGATGATGATGATTTAAGGCTATGGATTTAAGGGAGGGAGGTATCGATAGATGAATAAATACGTAGATGGTTTTTGGTTGTTGTAGAACATATTTTAGTGATAAGATGAGGAGTAATAGACAGGATTGGACTGGAAGAGCAGCAGGTTCTTATCTATTAGTTAGTTTATTTATCTGTTATTATTATCGATACTGTTAAGGCAGTAATAGTATTATATTAGAATATACCGTAAAATATAAACATCTAATAGTTAACTATCTAAACCATCAAACATCCATCCCATCCCATCCTATCCATCCATCATCATCACCCTCTTCCTCGCTCCTCTCTTTACCCATTCTCTATCAATACTTGCGCACCCACCCATCATCACCATCACCATCACCATCACCATTACCCACTAACCTTAACCTACCAACCCCAACAAATAACCTTTTCTCCTTTACCTTTACCCGGATTTCATCTTCATAGGGTCGCATACGGAGTATTTCTCTCTCTCTTTTGTACCTGCTCCACTTTCTTGCATTTATTAAGCCGTGGAGGAGAAAGTGGAGGGGGAAGTGGAGGGGGGAAGTGTGGAGTCTCCATAAAGACGCCGATTGAAGAAGGTTCTTTAAACGCTAGGCTGGTTAGGCTAGGGGAAGTGGGGGTGAGTGGGGTGAGTGGGTGAGTGGTCTTTTGCCGTTTGTGGCGATGTTTGGACTGTGGGATTGGGGGATTGGGGGATTGGGGATTGAGACTTTGGTAGAAAGTTGTTTGATTGGGTGGGTGGGTGTATGGTAGTGTATAGGAAATTGGGTTGATGAATGAATGGGAGGTAAAGAGGAAGGGGATGAGGAAAAGAAAGGGAGAGGTAAGAGGAGAGAGGAGAGAAAAGAGAGGAGAGAGAAGAAAGAAAAGAGAAGAGAGAGAGAGGGAGAAGGAGAGAGAGGAAAGAAAGAGGAAAAGGAGAGGAAAGAGAGGAAAGAGGAAAGAGGAAAGAGGAAAAGAAAAGAAAAGAAAAAGAAAGAAAGAGAAAGAGAAAAAGAAAGAAAAGAGGAGAGAGGAGAGAGGAGAGAGGAGAGAGGAGAGAGGAGAGAGAGAGAGAGAGAGAGAGAGAGGAGAGAGGAGAGAGAGAGAGAGAGAGAGAGGAGAGAGAGAGAGAGGGAGAGGAGGAGGAGGAGAGAGAGAGAGAGAGAGAGGAGAGAGAGAGGAGAGAGGAGAGAGGAAGAGGAGGAGGAGAGGAGAGAGGAGGAGAGAGATAGAGGAGAGGAGAGAAGGAGAGAAGAAAGAAAAGAGGAAAGGAAGAGGAGAGAAGAAATAAGAAGGGTGGAAGATTGGAGGGACTGTTAAGTGAAAGGAGGAGAGGTAGAAATGGAATGAATGAAGTGATGAGTGATAGATGAGTAATGAGTAATGAGTGATAAGTAATGAGCAAATGAATTATTCGTGTATTCCGTAGGGAAAGAGAGGAGGATTCAATATTGAAGTAATTTCTTGCTCTTTTCTCTTATGTGAATATAGGAAGGATAATATAATAAGAGGATAGAAGTAAGTATAATAAATGTATGGAGTATAAACAAGAGATACAAATTCAAAACTAAACTAGAAAGGATATCATATGAATATGATATGACATCTAGGTATAGGTATAGGTAAAGGTATAGATAGGTAGATACCATATGATACGACATTCAAACACTCCAATCAGTTACATCCTTTAAGTAATATATTCATTTTCCCCTTTATTATATCATTCTTCACATTCACATCTACATCTACATCTACATCTACATCTACATCTACTCTACATCTACATCTACATCTACATCTACATCTACATCTTCTACTACATTTCACTACTACCACTGCATTACAACTTTACATCATCTACAAATTTACTATAAATACCTACCTAGGTAATATCCATGGATCCATATCATTCATTCCTGATTCATCACTTTACATGTTAGGTTACACTTTAATATATCCATAATATCCAAGATATCCATCTATCGGTATTATTATTCATACTCCCTCTTCCTCCCCCATACTATAACTACCTAGTGTATAAACGATAGCCCACTCTTTCGCAAAATGGCAAGGGGAAAACGTGTTTTACTACCTTTATCCCATTCATTCTCTTCAATTCCCCCGATATACCGAAGTACATTAAACCGAGAAGTAAGCAAATAATATAGGTAGGTAGTAGGTAATAAACGAATGATTTTTTTTTTCAAGTAGAGAAGATATTTTTATAGTAATTCTATATTTCTTTTTTTTTAAGATATAAAGAAAATTCATAGAGAGGTATATATAAACACTTAGATGTTTTATTATTATTATTATTATTATTATTATTATTATTATTATTATTATTATTATTATTATTATTATTATTATTATTATTATTATTATTATTATTATTATTATTATTATTATTATTATTATTTTATTATTTATTATTATTATTATTATTATTATTATTATTATTATTATTATTATTATTATTATTATTATTATTATTATTATTATTATTATTATTATTATATTATTATTATTTTATTATTTTATTATTATTATTATTATTATTATTATTATTATTATTATTATTATTTATTATTATTATTATTATTATTATTATTATTATTATTATTATTATTATTATTATTATTATTCATTTATTCTTATATATAATATATAAGCTCTTAAATTTAAGAATTATCTTATAAAACATTTAAAAAATATACTAAAATATCTACTTAATTAGATTTTAGATAAAATTAATAAATATATATATAAGGAACCTTAAATGGATATTATAATCTTAGATCGATTAATACTTCATTTTCTCTTTTCTTTATATATATATATATATATATATGTATACACACACACACACACACACATATATATATATACACTCTTTCTATCTCTATCTTTCTCTTTACCTTTCTACCTTTTTACCTTTTTACTTCAACCTCTATTAATAACCTAATTCTACAAATCATATAATAACGAGAATAGCAATTATAATTAATCATTACAACTTTACTTTATCAAATATATCCGAAGCATTATACTTCTTAGTCTTCCTCTTCCTTCCAAAACACCTCACAATCAACAATCCTTAATTAGGATATTTTTTCAATTATTTGAAATATATACATACGCTTTATTAATTTGGTTGATTATATCGATTATATTGAATATATTATGAATTATTGCCTACCTAGGAATTTACCTAAATACTAAGGGATATCAAAATACAAAATACAATCAATTAATCAATCCATCACTTACTTACTCACTTACTCACTTACTCACTTACTTACTCACTTACTCACTTACTCACTTACTCACTTACTCACTTACTCACTTACTCACCTTACTTATTTACTCATTTACTCATTTACTTACTTCAAGTACTACTCACTTACTCATTCACTTACTCACTTTAAGTACTCACTTACTCACTCACTCACTTACTTACTCACTTTAAGTACTCATTTACTCACTCACTTGCTCACTCTAAGTACTCACTTACTCATCACTTTACTCACTTACTTCCTTAAACTCTATTTATCGCATCCATCGCATCCATCGCATCCATTCCATCCATTCTATACATCCCATAACATCACTTCAATCTTACTCAATACCCTCTTCCTTTCCTTATTATCGGTCCTTAATCCACCCATCCAATCTTAGTCCTTAATCCATCTATTCATTCATCCATTCTCAATCACTTACTTACTTCACTTTACTTTTTGACAATCATTAATATAACAACAATCAACCCTATTCTTTTCTTTCTTTTGCCCTTCAAAAGAAAAGAAAAATCAACCAAACCAAAAAAAAAAAAGAAAGTTTCATTCATTGTCTTCATTCAATACTCAACAACTTCATCGGAGTTTAGAAAATAATTATAACTTCACTTTCGATAATGCATGAAGTTCAATTGTGCGACGTCGTTATCTCAACTTATCCTTAATCAAGATAACCTGGACGGCCTTCCTTTAAGTCGACCATCAATCATAGATTTTGATATGATTATTCAATTACAGCAATCTTCAACTCTACGACCTATTGGTATTAAGGACCAAACGTAGGGGGAACAAGATGGATCCACTTCATATTACTGAATTCGCATCGGAGCGATATTTCAGCAAATTACGACAAATTAATGGGAATGGGAATAGGAATGGGCATGTCGATAATGGAACTGGATCGGGAACTGGGAGTGGAAATGGAAATGGAATCGGGAATGGGATCGGAACTGGACCTGGATCCATACCTCGACTTATACCTGGATCTACATCTACATCTACAAATGGAATCATATCAAATACACAAACTACTTTTCCGACAGTCTCTTTAATTAATCATGAACCATCTCCATTAGAAGGACCTACATTCAATCTACCATCAAGGCAGAGAAATGCGAATCATGAAAACTTGGCTTTTACGACCAAGTGATCAAAGGAAACGTTCACTTGGACACGATCTCACCTCACTTCGAACACAACGTCGACCAAGTTTCAGTGGATCATTAGGAGCTTTAAGATCGAAAGTTAATATTACACATAGAGCTTCATCAATTGTTGAATCTCATCCAGAAATAATCGAGGAAAGGATTGAAAGACAAAGGTAAAGTTTCACAAAATCGCATCTCACTTCATATCTGTCGGATGAATAACTAACATCTTGGTAGTAGGGTTTCTCTTTCATATCTATTCCTATCTTTACCAGGCGAATTACAAGCTCAAATTATCGCACCTCTGCCAATTCATACAATTCTTGATTTGCGACAAGTTTCTCGATCATTCCATCAATTGGTCACAACGAATGAAGCACCCATCGCAAGATATCATGCAAAAAACACCCTACCGCTTATACCATACGATTATATCCTTTACCAGACCCTGCCAATCTTAACTTGCATTATTTGGGTGGAATATGGCATCGATTACATGTTGCATCCAAACTATCAACAATGATTTCCCTACAAGCTCGAAAGGAGATATTCTTGAGGACCACTGAAGCTCAAAAGATAGAATTTCAACCACAATATGAAAGGATGCGTCAAAGATTAATCCCACTCGTCTTTACAATCTTTCATTTCTTTTGAAACATACCGAAACATCTATTCACAACACCTTGCAAGACGTGGGGCACCTTTAACAAGATTACCTTTTACACTTAATCTTTTCGAATCTTATGTCATGAGTATGTATGATGATAGAACATTATTACATGTTCATCAAGTATTTCCTCTGGTAATGTCATCATTCTCTCGTCGATTAAGACCTCCATCTTATGTTGGACGAGTAGAAAGATCAATCAGAGGTTATTTGAAGGATCGACCACCTGATGAAGTTTATGCCACCATCTTAACCGTAGGAGGATTAAGAGACAAGCGCAGAGGTTTTGGGAAACAAAGGGATACAATGCTAGAAGAGCAGCTGTTGATCAATGGTATGGGTTCCTACAAAGTAGTCGATTACCTATTATTGAACCAAACACCATCACGCCAAAATCCAAGATGTCGAAATTTGCTCATCTCGGAAGAAAAAGATCCCTCAACCTGTCGCTCCAACTGCAAACTGATTATTCAAGCCATGATTCCTCAGGATGCAATGAATGGTTTTGTGTCAAGCCTAATTGTATAGCTGCAAGGAGAAACATGTCTGATGGCAGAACAATTTGGCATACAAGTCTTTCAGCAGGTCCACCAATGCGTCCATTGGGAAGAGAAGAACTTAAACTGTTGGTGGAAAATTTACCAGATTTACATGATATCTGGGCCAAAACTGCTGAAGCTACAATTCTTGAAAGAGGAATTGTTGATAGACCTGAGAGAATCAAGAAGAATAGCTTGGTATTGTTGGATTTGATCAAAGAGGATGGGAGAGATGAAATGGAGGGATGGGAATCAGGTAGAACTGGAGTGGATGCTGCTGCTGATGGATCAGAAGTTATCGATGCCGGTGCGGTTTCGGATTAAAGGTGATTTTAAGAGCGTACAATGGCAATGGGAGGTATGATGATTACAACAATGTGATCATGTCGAAAAGCAATTCTGGTATCATTGACATGATACATTTTATGAGGAAAAGAATTAAAGGAAAGTAATTATTTGGCGATTTGAAGGGACCGAAGATGAAAATTCGGAAGGGGAAAGCATTGAAGGCGTTTTTGAGCGATTTTTCAAGGTCCTATATCATGGATGGCTAGGTCTGATTTGATATGACTTGGTCTAGTCATGATCATGGTGTTGGCGGTTTTTTTTTTTTTTTTTTTTTTTCGGTATTTGAAATGAACAATATGGATCCCATGGATCGATGGTTTCTTTCTTGAAAGCATGGTGTTTATAATGATTTGGTGCTTGGAACCTGGCATTTGGCTGGGGTGGATATCCTTTGGGGTTAGCCAATTGGCTGTGGATTTTATCTTGGTTTTGGATTTTTCGAGGCAAGATTGATGATGAATTGGTTGAGGGATCGGTGGGTTGGACTTGGCTGGGTTGGGCTGGATTCACATTCGTATGGATGGACGGACGGATGGATGGATGGATGGGGGATTTGTGGGTTATAGATATCTGGATTGTTCATGTTCATGTATTGTGTTGAGAGGTATGGGGTTAGGGGGATGTCTTTTTGTATTTACGTGTTTAGTGGGAGAAATGTGAAAGGTGAAAGGGGAGGAAGTTGTCGGTGAGGGCGAGGTTGATGACCGTGGCTTTATATAAAATGGATACATGAATACATGAATAAATGTTTGCAAACGAAGATAGAATGAGGTGTTAATAATTCCCCTCTGAATCTTAGCTTGTCGTCTTCATCTTCATCTTGCATTCCACTTCTGGATATAATTACATGATTGAATCCAATCATATACTTTATATAGAAAGGGGGAAAGAGAAGCTTAATGTTGATGTTTTACCCAGGGAGAAAAATTGTAGTTGCAATATTAATATAGTTGTATCATCAGGTATTGATCAGCTGGAAAGTTAGTGTGGTATTGTTTGTGTTGAATTGGTATGTTAAAAAGGAAAAGGAAAAGTTGAGGTGGAAGTTGATATTGCTTTGCTTTGGGGTGTGTTGTAGGGATTTATGGGTTGGTGAGAGGGGGAGGAGGGGGGAGGGGGGAAGGAAGAGAGAGGCAAAAGATATATAGTGCTGTAGGGGAAGCGGAGGGGGGGTTCGCTATCTGCACCTTTTTATGGAAACGGAAGGGTGTGGTGTGGTGAGGTGAGGGGATGGAAGGTATAGTGAGAGAATGTGAAGAGGATGGGGGAAAGATCTATCGAATGAGTAGAGTGAGGATGGGAAAGGAAGCGGAAGAGCGGATGAGGTGAGCTGAACGAGGGGAGAGCTGTATAGGGTTTCTTTTGTCTGATGATTTTGACTGGGTTGGATTGGATGAAGTCGGTAGGAAGGGTAAAAGTAAAAAGTGAAGGTCAGGATACTATTTGGGGTTTTCGCTTATTTGGAAGGGGGAGGGAGAATAGACGAAAGGAAAGGAAAGGAAAGGAAAGGAAAGGAAAGGAAAGGAAAGAGAGGAAGAGAGCAGAGAGAGAGAGAAGGCTTGGATGTGGTCTTTGAATTGTTGGTTGGGACTTTGATAGTTTTGATATTTTTAGGGGGCAGAGGAAAGGGGTTAGGAGAGGGGTAGAAGAGGTAGTGAAGGGTTAGTGGTGTTTATTTACATGTAGAATATCACGGTGCAAGAGATAGGTACTAGGTAAGATGTATGATATTCTACAAGGAATGAAGAAGGAGGCGGAGAGACACCGACTATATGGAGGGTGGATGCCTAAGGGATCCACATAACTACGTATTGAACCCGTGACATAGAACTACTCGAGTAGTAGTTATTGTGAGTTATTATAAGATTAATTTAGAATGGCTGGAGTTTGGGGGATTCGGAGCTTGATGTTGGGGATTTTGTGGGTGGCTTGAGATTTTGGAGGAAAGAGGGAGAATCGATTCGAGATTGGAGGACTGGAATTCTAATTGTAGGAGGGGAATTTGATGAGATGAGCTGGTTGATGACAAGATTTATGGATGAGTTGGTACTTGATAAGGTTGTGGTTTTAAGGGTTTGGAATTGTTGTTATTTGTTAATTTTTGGATTCAAGAAGTTGCTTGTATCTTATTCTTCTATCTTATCTTTTTATTTATTTATCTGCTTATTTCAAGCCAGAATGCTTCTCTCTTCATTCATCTCCTCTATATATTTTCTCTTTGCATCCATCTTACATTTTCTCTCTTCTTCTTTGAACCCCCGTCCTCTCTCTGTTCTATATTCCTTCATTTTATTACTTGAAACTTATACATTCTATCTTTTCCCTTTTATTATCCTATTTTAAAATGACATATGAATCATATCAACCAAGATGTTATATTAGTAGATCTTTGATTCCTTACATCTTAGATATATATACCTAAATTGCTTCTCATTTCTAAAAGAAGTATATCAAAGAAGTCATAGAACGTGGAACATTGAAGAAGGAATTGGTTCTTAATAAGGCTGTGTATTAATGGTGGCGTGATATTCAGCTATTTTGTTGCAATTATAGATGTTGTATGGGATTTAATAATAACTCGTGTATGTAATTATTGTTGATTTGAAGGTTCGATAGGTGCAATGTGTAATGTGTGTATGTTGAGGTCTGAGATGATGATAATCTTGTAGTTCTGATGAAGGAAGAGATCGCTTGCAGAAGATGCACAGTACGCCGATTTTGGTTTCGCATCAATGTTGAATTCGAGAGCTATATTAAATATGTGATTCTATCCTGAGCTCAATGATTTAACTCCTATACTACCATACAACATACATCGCATACCACACATCGCCAACATCAGCTTCTTCCCCCCTCACCCACCAAAAGCAAACGGACAACTAGCCGTCCTCTCCCTCCCCAAGACCTCTTCCCACCTTTCCATCTCCTCCACACCCTTCCCCTGCCTTCTCTCCGGTCCCACCTCCTCAAACCTATACCCCTCTGCCTTCCACTTTCCCTCCTCCGGAACAACCCCCCCCAAAACCCTCGTAACCATCGCCGTCGGACCCCATCGATTCCAAAATCCCGGTTTCTGATAATAAGGATGCACGAAATAATTCATACTGTTGTACCGACCATTGACCCCACGATCATCACTATTGGAAATTTCCCTCACGCGCATCCATGTGGGTCTAGGGAGGCAAGCGTGGCGAATAACCATTTTACGTGTATTGAGTATAGTGTAGGTGAGGAATTCGCTAAGGGAAGATGGTTCCGGATACTTCATTGAGGAGCGAAGGAATGGTCCCATCAGAACACCTACTACATCTCTTGCGAACGGGAGGAATGCTTTAGGAACGAAGAAGAGAAGGAGTGGAACCAATTCATCTGCTGTTTTCTTGTTGTAGAAATTTGGCACCATGAATTCTTTCTCGTATGTTTCGGCCCATTGCTTGATATCGGTGTAGAATTCCAGCCCGTCTTTCCATTTTCCTTTTCCGTTCGCTTCATCCCAGTTCTGAAGAACATGATAGGAAATTCCCATCGCGTCACCTATCGATTTCCAGAATGTACTTATGGCACATACTTCCATATCATTCATTGCTCTCCACTCGAATCTTTTAACCCAAGAGACGGGCTCCGTGATAAAGACACTTAATGTGTATAGTAAATCATTATTGGAAATCTTCCCTGACTTTTGATATGAAGAATGGAGATAGTTCATACGGGAAATAGCTTTTAAAGCTCGTGGATGAAGAGGAGGATGAGATGTAAATTCTCCAATCAGGATGCCTGTATCGGCGTACCTTTTACTGGCTGTTTCAGAAGTGCTAAATTGTCTTGTTTCGACGAGAAGACGGGAAATGGTTGGGATACCGTAGGTCTAGTGGGTGTCAGTAGGGAATCCAAAGGGGCTTAGGAGATATGAAGAGCAAGAATGCGAGCTGAAACTCAACCATCAACTTGAACATTGAGAAGAAACCAGGTCGAGACAGAAAGTAAAGCAAAAATTGAAAATGAATTGAATCCTCACCTTAAAAAGAGCAAACTGTAAACTTATCATATTAAAGGTAGGAAACTCTAATTCTCCCAAATAACCAATAATCTTCTGAGCATCTGTATTCTTCATCGACTTCAACGATTCCCTCGTCGAATATCCAAATTCTTTAACCATGGAATCTCGTCTAGCATATCTGAAGTAGCGAACTGTGAGGATATATGTTGCGAGGAATAGGAGAATGCTAGTCGCTGAGAGATGATAGAGAATAGATGAGGAAGTATTTTGTGTTGGGAGGGAGAGCGGCGTTGTTGTATTGGTCATCATGGTTGTGAGATAGGGAGGATATTGAATGATTTTGTGAGTGAAATGAAGAAAATAGGTTTTAATCTAGAAAGAATGTTGTAATGAAGTCGATGAATATCAAAATGAGGTCACTGTCTCGGAAAATTTATATCTCTTTGTTCGCCTTAAAAGGAACTACTGTCTCAAAATCCTTCAAATCCAAACCCACCAACCAGCTTAAATCTTCAACCTTCACACCAAATCTCAATATGAAGAACGAAAAATAAAAATAAAATCTTTTCAAATACAACAAAACCAGGAATATAAGAAGTGCTACAACTAACGTTGTCTATATTCGATCCACTTTTGTCGTCAAAAACCGTACACTTTTGATACTATCCGAAGCCAGCCCGTAAATTAAGTATCCGTATTATACTTGCTTTGGCATTGTAGACCATGAAATATCACGAAACAAAATCCATAAGCTATTATATAATAAGAAGAAAAGTTCAGGAAGCAAAAACGAACTTGGAACTCGGAGAAATCTAATGTCGGTAAAGTAAACATTGTTGGAAAACCCCAAGCATATATAGATCACCAAGTTCGCACGTCCATCGCTACGAAGTCCTCACATACGTACTTTAGTGTGAGGGGAAATAGGGGACCACAAAAATTCTCTCACGAGGCTTCAATAATGAAAATCAGGTATGAAGTCACTGCGTATAAACATCGATACCGATATCAATATCATTTGTTGGATCGTGTAAGCCAAAGCCCGAGTCTGAGACCAATGCTGATTGTGGAAGTCGGTATCCCTGAGGTTATTCCACAATGTATTTACATGGTGAGCGTAAGATACATGTGGTTAACTAGGTATATTTAATTAACTATAGACTGCGCTTAGACACCAAACTAATGAACAAAACATGATACAGCATGAATCGAACTGGAGAGTGTGGATGTTGAGGTGATGTTAGGGGAGATAAAGTGTGAGTGGCATCACCGGGAACTGATTCTGCGCCCGATAGGGTGGAGTATATCAGGAGCTACAGAGGAGCGGATATTCAAGCCGCAAGAGGGTATCCAAATCAGTACGCTCGTACGATAAAATTCATCCCAACAAATGTTGGATAGGTTTCTATTGGAATGTTATTTCCTAATAGTGGAGCTTTTGAAAAAGGAATAATATAGTTTACTAGTTTCTAACGGCATGAGTACTGATTTGGGAAAAACTTATTTGCTGGCGTGGAAGCTGGACTATGGTACTATGCTGTCATGTATCTAGAGGTGTTCAATTTATGTTTTGCGTATAAATATTGATAGGGTTGAGGGAGGTTGTGGTATTTTGGCAGACTGTCAATGGTTTGTTAGTTGATTTGAATATCTAGATCAGTATTGATATGAGAAATGGTCCAAGGTGGAACGTTTACAAATATCTGTAAGTTGATGGAATAGAAGAAGGAAGAAAAAAGAAAGGAGAGAGAAGAAAGGAAGAAAGGAAGAAAGGAAGAAAGGGAGAAAGGAAGAAAGGAAGAAAGGAAGAAAGAAAAGAAAAGAAAAGAAAAGAAAAGAAAAGAATGAAACATACATCATTGAATATGAAAAGCTTCGGATGTATATCTAGATCCAGATGAAGTAGATGTGTATTGAAGCTTAGGAGAATATTAAGTGACATCACAACAAACCTAAATAGTCAAGCCAAAACTTCCAAAAAAACACAACTTGAAGAATAAACATTGATATCCAAAGAAGTATCTAAAATTGGTGGTAGGATATTATTCAAGACCAAATTACAAATGACAAAAGTATAGCAGGGTATAAAGCGAGCGTTTCCGCAGTCTTTTGAAAACATCTACCTCCCAATGCTTTGGAATTTGTCAAATCAATTCGCTCAATTCTTTTCATCTCATCATACTCATATCGTCATAAATTCCCGAGTTTCCTTCCATAAAGATATGGCAATCACTTCATTTCTTCTCCTAATCCTTTGTGGCCATACTTAATGCCACATCCTTTGTTGCAAAACTAAACGGACTTGTGGTCATCTCCGGACTTCTTGGGCTCATTTTGATGGCGAATAATTCATCTTCTGTTTGATCTTCATCGCATATTTTTGATGGCACATCACCAATTGCAATGGCATTTAGAGAAACCATTCCATGTTGTGAGGAATGATTGGGTGGATGTTGAGCGACAAGACGTGGTTGAGGTCTTGAGGTTCCACCATGAAATAAGGAGAATGATGATACGGCAACATCGCCTTGTTCTGGAGAGAGTGGATTTGATTGATTTTCGAATTTAGGTTCTATAACAATTAGTCTCATGCTCATCACCTCAGAACTATACAATTGAACATACCGGAAACATTACTCAGATCGTGTGCACTAGTACCTAATTTCAACCCCTTAAGCTTCTCGGATAACCTCCCACCACCAGGTGTTTTTGGACTATTTGGTGTAGCATTATATTGTATATCCGGTTGTGTAACTTTTGGTCCAACCCCAAAGTTTTCTTCAATCCATTGTTTCTCTTGCATAGCCATTTCCAAACCTATTCCTTCCCCATTTGTTTTCATCTCGGATTCGATTTCCTTTTGCAAGACTGATATTCTTTTTTTCGCCCATATCGTATGTAATACACCCTTACGTCCAGCTTGTCGCGCGCTTAACCCTAATTCAGGTGGAAATATGGCGGTAATGGATTCGTTTGAATTGTTTTCCCTCCCACTTGTGATAACTTTATAATTCTTGGTATGCTAGCTCCAGGAGCAAGTAAAAAGTAAAGTCGATGAAGTTTCCCCTCTGCTCCGTCTCTTGCAGATAAAACGGTACTCTTTCCTTCCCATGATACTTCCCAATCTCCCATGTTTTTGGTAGGTCCTTCTGTAGATTCATCTTCCCATTCTACCATCAATATTTTTGTCCCTTCATTTCCTCGACCGGATTCGAATTCAAATCGTGCGAGAGCCGTCGAAGATGACAATGCGGGAGCAGACTCTTCCGAATTATCAGATGAAGTAGGTAGTGGTACATTATCAGGCTCGAAATATAATCGTGGGAAAGAAGTAGAAACAGCCATATTGGG
Organism: Monilinia fructigena; assembly: GCA_003260565.1. Classification (NCBI taxonomy): domain Eukaryota; kingdom Fungi; phylum Ascomycota; class Leotiomycetes; order Helotiales; family Sclerotiniaceae; genus Monilinia; species Monilinia fructigena. The sequence goes on from QKRW01000075.1 coordinate 94,023, forward strand.
TGAAGATTCTTGATATCCGTAACAAGCTTTAGGGAAATCTCGCCCGAAGTCGTATGAGAGTTTATCGCAGGTTGATCCATTCAGATTGAAGATCGGATGAGATTGTAGTACAACGTGACTGTCTGTTTCCAAAGTTTAGCCAAGAGAACCCACGCGATTTACTATCTCTTTAGGGGATATATCAAGAGTGGAGAATTGGGATTTTATTGAAATCTCGCGTTCATGGATGTGGCGCAGCGAAAGGTAAAATGAACAACTTTGTAAAGAGGGGTCGAATGAACTGAAACGAAGGGTAAGATATGTTGTTATAAGTAAAGAGCTGATGATGCGTGATAGGAAAGATAGGGTAGGAGATTTACAACACCTTTTTACTTTGTTGGTTTGCCCCCTTACAAATTATCTTTTGTAGTTCCAGGTCCCCTTATACAAAATCTTAGGAAGGAATAGATATCTCCATGAGATTAATGATCATCGTAGTAGATATATATCCATAAAGAATCAGCAAGAAGATCCGAGAACATCCATTAAGAACCATCAGGAGTTCTCATCTTAAACCACATAATTTAGTCAAGAAATATCAAACTCTTTACGTCGATATAGGTACTCGACTCATTTCGTCGTATCAGGATGACAGAAAAGGGGGGCCAAGAAGTACAATACTGGTGGAATTTACAGGGAAAATTTGCAAATTAATTGAATGTTAAGTAGTAAACACATTGATTCCTTATAATCCTCGCAATTCAATGAGAAGTTAAGTTATCAATACAGTACCTAGGAGTCAATACTAGATAGGTGTATTTTGTTGATTGAATGTTAAAGCATTGAATGAGTTCTAATAATAGTAAGACTACCTAAGGAAGCAGTCCGGTGAGTGGGTGATGTATTTACAATATGCATGCAGTAGCCTACAGTAGTAAGTGAGATGGATAGATATACATAATTTTAATCAATTTTGAACCAGCTTAGGTCTCGAATTGGGCCAGCCATCCGGTCGGAATATCTAAATGGAGAAATAGTCATACATACATATACATACATATGTATGTACAGTACAGCATTTACCACGCTTACAGAGTAGATAATTCATAGGAACATTTGCTTATTTTCCATTTCCAAAATATAACATTTCATGATCAATAAATGGAATTCATTATGTTCCTGTTAACTGATATAGCATGAAGCCAACCAGTTACACCTTTCATTTAGACCTTTTTACAGTAATATCCCACCCAATCCCTCGGTTAGCTAAGGTTACAACTCCACCGGTATGCTAACGAAATCTTGTATATGTCGTATTATATTTACCATTGCAGCGTTAGGTGATTGTTGGAGATTCCATTCCATAATCTATCAGACATCTTCTTAATTCAGAAACGGGACGACCAAAATTTCTCCAAAAGCTACTCTTTTCTTGATATTATCCGTCTTGGAAAAGACCTCTCTAATATGCCGTTGTTATCTGAATCCTGTTGCTATCACCATACCTTGATCGTACCATCGTATAGCTGGGTAGCTAATTGTACTCTGTATTACTTGATACTAAGGGAAGATTCTCGAATTCCAAAGGGATTTTTCTTCTACTGTACGCTAGGGATTAAGGATTTCTTCCCAACCACTGAATTTGGGAGAGCGGGGTAAAGAGAAGATCATGCTTCTGTTAAGGTTATGCTGGCTCAACTGTTCGCACCGTTCCGTAACGAAAATACGCCTCTATTCATGTAAATACTAATCATCATCGGAGACTTTCAACTCATGTGCTTGATACCTCCCTCTATTTGATAGAGAGCTTTATCAGCTTTATCCTCATTGCGGCGGTTTGACAGTACATCCATCCATTATTGCAAGCCAAACGTAACATCGTTCTCCCAACACTCTTTCCGTTTCTACTCGTGGTTTTTTGGGTGAGATACAGAGAAAACAATCGTGACCTTTTTCAATATATTCAATCCAACAGCAAGGCAAACTTGATTCGGGTCCCACCACACAAACCAAGCAAAATTTTATCTCAATGTAGCATAAAGAGTATATGTTTGTCAAATTCACTTCGTCTCATCTCATCTCATTCTTTAGGCAACCAATATTCATTGGTTTATGGGCTGCCCTGTCCCAGATGTGAATCGCTTCATTTGATGATTATAGTATCTAAATAAAATCCGGGAAGCCGACAATTCAATTCAATACCGACGGGGCTATCATGAAATTTCTTCTATGGGTGACCGGACTTCCAAATCTTTTCGACTTTCATGAAATCCATACGATACCGAACTGCTTCTCGGTCTATTAGCTACTGTCGTCTACAAGGCACCAATTGCAATTCCCTCCATAATCCTCATGTTTAGAGCATTTTTGCGTGGCTCAAGGGATGAATATATGTCTAATTATAAGAGATGAAATTTTCAGCTGTCAGAGCTTACTTTATGACTGCAGGTCCTAGGCTTATCTTTATGGACAGCATCTTCACCGCTACATTCCCAGGCTGCGATAGCTTCGGTTATGATGCATCCAAGATCCTTCGAACCTAAACATCTTTTCAGATGGTCAACGATGGTCTATAATGAAGAAAGAAACTGTCGGTTAGAGCTGGTAAGCTGTTTAGATGTTTAGCAACGTCATTAAAGTGAGGTGCAGTTCACGATAAATTTTTGGATCTACCAGTGGAAATTTCTATCAGTTCTCGACAAGGTCGAAACCTCTTAGCATTATTCGAGTAGCTATCTAATGTCGCTGGCTATAATCGGGATTTGTTACTGACTTCGGGGTTAATTGGGACTCTGGTTTGAATACTCCTGTGAATTTTCTAGGGGATATCTCCATCACTTTCTCTCTGTCATTCAGATCCATGTACAAATTTTACCCACAGCATCCAGAGAGTGTTTTCATGTAAATATTTCTTCCATGAAGGTGAATTTGGTGAGTTTGGACGTCTTGTTTTCTCTTCCAATGCCATATCCTAATGTTCCTCCAAGGGATGGTGTAGGTGAAAGGTAGAATTTTCCATACCTTAGTTTCCAAAGTCACCCGTTAAGAGGGCTGCTTTTATCTTGTCCTGGTACAAAATAGATGTTCCCTTTGAGGAAGCTCTCATTAAACTGAGGCAACACTCTGTGTTGACTTGAGATTCGAAGGAGGACGAAGAAATGTATTAGTAGCTCCGATTCCCTAAGCCTTAATGATGAATGAGGCGAACAACTTTACCTACGCAGAACGTAGACCTCAACAGCCTATATGAAGCCCTCCTACAGAGCTTCTTGACGGAAAACATCTCTCAAACTATAAACAATTTCCTACAGCCAATGGACCTCGCCGGTACTTGCGCTACAAGGCCACGAAAACTTTTCTCACTGAGTGAGGAGCTCCTGTTCACGAGCACAATCGAAAACCATCAAGCAGGCATGCCATGGAAAGATTTTCCAAAATTTCATGACAGAATACAAAGATGATCCTTGTACTGAATAGGACCGGTAGTAATCATCAAGTGAAAAACATGTGTATCCGGAATATCTCAACACAACACAATAACCCGAGGAATTGGAATATTTGAACCGGATATTTGCTTTTCAACATAACATTACAAGATTACGCAAAACCATTACATCTCAAATGAATAGCCGATGCATCATTCAAGATAACCAATGTAGACCTCGATCAGCAATTATTGATAGGCACGAACCCGGAAAGACTTGATTCGCTCATAGCAACTCGTCTATTTACTTTGTCTTCAGCCCCTCCATTACCCCGCATTCGGTACTCCGTACTCGTTAATACTTGAAGGATATTCTACTGTATCATTGGGTTAACCCTACATCTTATCGTCTGACCAGCATCTCTCTAAAAATGATCATCCATTCATTTTAAATACCCCTTTTGTTAACATCATAGTCATGTTTATAACTAATTACACTGTTTTCATTGGATCAACCTTACACCCCGCAGATCATAACCCTTCAACTTCTTCCATCCATTCCATCCAAAGTAAATACCGAATCACTTCCCGATGAACTCAAAGCGAAACCAAAAGCAAGCCAATGTCACACTACTTTGTCTTTTTGGATATTCCTTTAGAGCTGCCCCATGTATTACTCCATAACTACCAATTAGAGACCAATTATTCTAAAGTAGATATAAAGCGGGTGAATGGTGTAGAATACTTACTGTATTGTAACTAATTAATCAGATATCCTTGCTTAGATTTCCCAGCACGTACCTTTCTCCACTATCCGGGGTAATGATCGAAAGTACAACCAACTACTTAATTTCGTCCTTAATATCAAAGACCAAGAGTTTCGTCTCTTTTTAGCTCTTCTATCTCCTCAAACTTCAGGAAGGATTCAACCTCGTTGACACGAAAACTTACCGAGTCAGGACTGAAAAGCAATACACAATCGGTAGGTGATCAGTCAGCTCCTTTCATCTGCATTGATGTGTTGGTTAATGTCTCGAATCAGGTATTGCTTGCGTAGCAGATCAGCTTCAGCGAAACAAGTCAACTTTGAATGGAAACAATCAGTAAAAAACTCCAATCCCTAATAGTTGAATCTATACATCTTCCACTCTTACTCGAAAAAGTACCGCAAATAACATAAATATCAACTATTCTTTACCATGACACCTACATCTCATAATACTTACGATTTCATAATTGTGGGGGCTGGTCCAGCAGGTCTTTCCCTAGCAGCTCGTCTTTCATCAACTCCATCTCATCCATCTGTCCTACTCATCGAAGCTGGCGGTCCAAATAATGATCAAGAATATCTCATACCAGCTGATCGATTCGCATTGTTCGGCTCACAACCTTCATTGAATTGGGGATACAAAACAGAACCATGTAAACATCTAAATGGACAAGAAATTGATTATTCTAGAGGAAAAGGTATTGGTGGTAGTACAGCTATAAATTTCTCCTGTTGGGCCAGGGGTGGTGCTGAAGATTTCGACGCCTGGGCGGAGAAAGTCGGTGATGATACTTGGTCTTGGCCTAACGTCAAAGAAAGGTTCAAGAAAATTGAACACTATCATGATGAGGTTCCACACCAGTATCGAGAATTTGTAAATCCCAAACCGGAAAACTATGGAAAGAATGGTCCGCTTGACATATCTTATGCCTCAGTATGGGAAAAGGGTCTTACAGATGTCTATATAGCCGCGAAACAAGCTGGATTACCGTTAAATACTGATATAAATTCGGGGAATACAATTGGGATGGGAATGGGTCCTTCTACTATGCACGATGGACTTCGAACAACAGCCTCTTCATATCTAACATTAATGGGCCCACGATTCGAGACAATCTTAAATGCCCCAGTCGCAAAAGTGCTGTTTGATGGAAAGAAAACGAAAGGTATCAGGACAATTGATGGAAGGGAATATTATGCACTCAAAGACGTCGTTTTATCAGCTGGCGCGCTAAATAGTCCTCAACTTCTCATGCTTTCAGGAGTTGGTGCAGTTCCCGAGCTTCAAAAACATAATATACCAATTGTTAAAGACCTTCCACAAGTTGGAAAGAATCTACAGGATCATAGTTTTACAACCACTACTCTTTTACTCAAAGAAGGATCAAATGATCGTATGTCATTCGAGATGAATGAAGAGATGAAAAAATCGGCAAAAGAGGGATGGATTAAAGACAAACGTGGACAATTGTCTGAACTTTATTGCGGTGTTCCGATGGGTTGGTTTCAAGATGATAGGGTATTGGAATCGAAAGAATTCTCCGAATTAGAGGAGGAAAAGAAGGATTTCATGAGACAGAAGAATGTCCCTAGTTATGAGATTGCTACGGTTTGGTCCTTCATTCGTAAGATACAGCAGAAAATAACAAAACTAACGAAATTCCTAGCATGTACCTCCCCTATACACAGGCAACTACACTCTCGCTCCAACAGACTCCTATCTAACATGTCTCTCCTTCGTTATGAATCCACAAGCTATAGGCTCAGTAACCCTCCGTTCATCAAATCCCTCTGATCACCCAAAAATCGATCCAAATTTGATAAATCATCCTTTCGACCGACGTGTATTAATTGAAGCAGTGAGGAAGACGATGGTGTTTTTAGATACGCCTGTCTTTAGAGAAAAGACAGTTAAAATGATTGGGGTTCCTGAGGGAGGAGTAAAAGCCAGTGATGATGAGATTTGGGTGAGTTCTTCGCTCTTCATTTTTTCGAGGTGGGCAATGGGAGAGGGGTAGTAATTAGATATGTATTGTGAGGGAAAGTGAACTAATGAATAATAGGAACACTGTCGCAATAATCTCTTTAGCTGTTGGCATATGTGCAGTACAGTGCGCATGGGCAAAGGAAAAGATGATAAAAAAGCATGTGTAGATGGTAACTTCAGAGTATTGGGGGTAGAGGGATTAAGAGTCGTAGATCTAAGTGTAATTCCACTTTTACCCAAGTAAGTTTCACCCCGGAGTGAGGGATCGAGGAGGAAAAATATTGGGGAAGAAAGAGGAATGTAAGGGGAAGATTTATGGCTAACTAATGAAAAATAGTAATCATACACAATCGACAGCGTATTTGGTAGGCGAAACGGCAGCCGAGAAGATAATTAAGGAGTATAAATTGGACTCACCAATGAGTTTGAAGAATACTAATAACGGCGGAGATATTCGGGCGAATCTTTGATTTTATTTTGAAGGGGATAGCGTTTAGACCTAAGAGGAGGGAGCATGGAGTTCAATGGATCTTATTTTACGTACATGCTATAGATATTAGAATTTTCCATTGGTTTTTGTCATTACTTCCAGTCATATAAATCAATCACAAGAGTCAGGAACAACATTTCGCCACTTCATATCATCCAGGAGTTTATGGAATCAAACCAGATTGCCGGTTAATGTTCTCTGTATTTTATGTATAACACCGGGTAAGTTTTGGAGAAATCATGCCGGTAAGTACTCGAATAAAGTTTCTGTAAGGACTCTACACGCAGATACATGTGAAGAAGTTTTATTTAATTGAATTCAAAAATGCAACTTTTTCATTTTCCTTTCCTTTTCCCTTCCCCTTTCCATTTCCATCGCCATCACAGTTCAATATCCCATCCACACAAACACAAATACTGGTTCGATAGAATATGCAAGTAACATAATGATACGATGATGAGATATAAATACAATGATCCTTGTTCCTCGTATATAATACCGAGCTTACGCTTGTGTCATAAAATTGGTGGGTGTGTTCCTTTTAGCTTTAATCCGGTGTATTAATTGGGGGTTCGGTTGATTGTGGAATGGGGAGAAATGGAATGAGAGTGAGTGAGTAGATGGGAGATGCAGAGATGTAAACGGAAGGAACACTTGTGATGAGTTATTGTAAGACATAAGAGCTGGGAAGGATATTTTGGTTTGTTTATAACATCAGATTATGGTTTAGATTGAATCACCGTCATATGAAATCATAGTCACGAAACACAAATCTATTTTTAAAAAATCGTATCATCATTAGTTACATAGATATCTGACTTGCTAGCTTTCTAGCTTTATATACACTGAAACTGGTATTCTGTCCGCTTGAAGAGCTTATTGCATAGGCAATTGGGTCATTAAAAAGTTGCTCATAGGCACGTTACGCAGTAGCATCCCGCTCGGCTTTCTCCCGGGCGTGTCTCATACCTTCTTTACGAGTGTGTTTAAGCTTAGAGACAACATACCTGATACCAGGCCACATCCATTGTCTTCCGTTTGGTCGCCTATGCTCACAGGTTTCTACCTTACAGCAAAAATCATCACAGAAGTTATTGAATCCATACATGACGTTGTTCGGTTGTTGTTGATGATGTTTCTCTGCAATGCTGTCTCTAGATATGTAGAAGATAGGGACCTGGTGAATGGCTTCTAGCAAAACTCAGCGCTGCTGAACTCCATTGAGATCGCTGAACCCATCTGGATCATGAGTTCCAGTTGGGAGAAAAGGATCGGATGAGGTGAAATGCGCCAAGCTAGTTGGAACAGGGTTGTTTGGTCCCCAAGGAATACACAAACCAGGGGGGAGGATATTTCTAGATACCCGACGATGTGGTATGTCCTCTGTGCTGAGAATAGCTTTCAATACCTGTTCTGATGTCTTGTACTTGTTCTTCTGTTGACCGGCCAAATCCATATTATCGAGATCCAGCAAAAATATTCCCTCATCTGCATATTCATCGCCAACTAGCTCAGTATCAACTTCTTCCGAGCTTTGGCTGCTGGTGCTATCACTAAGAAGTAGGGCACCTGGATCAGGAGTATAATCAAGAATTAATTCGGTGGGCTCAGGAATTGAAATTGGGGCTGCACCACGAGAAATAGAAATCATAGAGGGCATGAGTGTTGGGAGAGATGCTGTTGGATGAGATGTCGTTGAGTCTTCGTCATCTTGGAGTGCTTTCGAGCCTAGCGATTTAAAATCAGCATTTTATCACTTGGAGAAAATGAACAATCATCAATGACTTACTTATGGGCTGTCTCTTGAATAGTTTAAGAGCGAATAAGCCGACGAAACCTCCGAAATTTTTGGTCTTACTGGTGTTGGTAGCCTGTTTTGACTTTCGGGCCTTGGTGAGTTTGTTGGAGTTCGCATTGCTCTTTAAAGCAAGGAAATGTACGATGGAATGGGTGAATTTGATCAATTCCATTTTAATGATAGAAGTGATATGTAAAGTCTTGATGAGTACGTTGTAACTTTATGCTGTAAATTGTGAAGATAAGATATGTATTTTATATGTTCAGTCGAGGTGGAATGTATAGGATATTGGTAACTTCACTATCTTTGTGATAGAAAGTGTAGAGGTTGACACGGAGAGAAGATGATTAACAATTAAATCAATAAATAATCGATTAGATCTGTTGGTTGTATTAGAAGATGTACGGAATGTTATTGAAAGTAGACTGGAAGTTGTGGAAGGAAGTGTTGGGATCAATTTGCTGTCTTGAAGAAATTGTGTCGAAAGAATACAGAAGAGTATCTAGGACGAGGAGGAACAAGGTTTGGATGATATTGCTAGAAGAGCCGTAGCAAAGGTTTCAAAGTTCCAATGGCGCTGAGAAGAAGGGTTTGTCTTTCATTGTACGATAATGTGCTGTAATCGCCGTTTTTAAATTACTTAGCTTATTTGTATATGGCCCAAATTAGCCGTAAATAGTTGGATAGATGACTACATTCAAGAGAACCTGTGTTCAAAAACTTATTCGTAAATGGACTGCTGTATCTGATGGTCTGATACCTTTAGAACAATCACTAGTTAACGGATAAACGTGAAGCTAATGATGTACAAGCGTTATATGTTTATATGGATCTAACTGCTTCAATGCAAGGTTCAAGCTACAATGCTAGAAAGTTATAGATCACTCTACCGACTCGACCCAACTTTTTGTAAAGCAGGTTCACTTCAAAAATAACATTTTGAAGGCTTAAGAACCATTGCCTAAAATCCTTTGAATTAGAAGCTGTCAAGAAATCAGGGACAAACATTCTTATGTGATTTTCGCTTATATAAATAGAGCCTAGCGACTGTTACACTAGGGTATCGTGAAAAACTATGTGTAAAATGACAAGAGATGGTATAATTAGACCCAGTGAAGGATATGATTTCAAATAGCGTTCCCCTCATCAATTAGCCTGCGTATAGTGCCAGACCCCGTCATCAATACGATCAGATCAGAAATTGAGACCACAATTGCCATCATCACGAAAACGATGAAGATGAATTAAGTCACTTGAGACTATGGTCGTTTTTGAAAATTTCATCGTTATTTAGATACTCAAAATCATACTTTTTTGAAATCCATATAATTATCCCGCAACAAACACCTCAATTTTCGTTTGACCAATTTATTGTCTTTGCTTCAGAAACGATGGAAATGTTCAATGGGATCTGCCCCCAGAAGGCCCACAAGCACTTTTACTCAAAAAGCATATTGACCGGAGTCCCTCTTGCCTATCCGCTTCAGTGGTTAAGGTCAATTACAGAACACTGATTGCAATGGCAGTAACATGTAACAAAGGAATCATATTATGTTGACGTCTTGGTAATCAAGGCTTTTGGTGAGCTCCCGGCAACCTTAAGAACCAGCCATCGAAGACGTAGCTGCGCGGGCGAGTGCTCCATCTCAATTCTCGAAAACCAGACATAAGAATCAAACTGAGATTTGGGGATATTATAGTTTTGCTGAGGGTGAAGAACACATTTATAGCATTGGTGAAGCTCTAGAGCTTATGAAAATAACCAGCAAGTTGAGAGAGGCAACTCTCCAGCTGTATATCGATGAATATTCTGCTAAGAATGATGGTATGTAGCATTGGAAGCTTGAATTTTTAAAGAAATCTAGGTACTGTTGCATGCTAGGTCAAAGGGGAACAATCGGCTACACTTTTGGGATGGCCATAATTTCTTTCCATCCGAGGTACCACAATCAAGATTCCATGTATCACTAGATAGATAATGAAGTAGACGAAGAGGAACGAGGTCAAATCAACAGCCTGTGCATTATCTGTGGATAACTTTTGGATTTGGGTGGCGGGATTCAAGCTTTCCTCTGTCCAAGATTGCAAGAGTATACAAATCACCATCAGTGACCACCCAAAACATTAATTCCTCTAACGCTTGCTTCGAGGTAAAGCAATAGAAAAGGATGCATCCTCCAAGCTGTCTTCCAACCTGCCAGCATGGGAAGGTTCGGAAGGGTAAGCAATGAACCCTGAACGCTTGTAGATACTCAAAATTCAGAAGCCATTCTCTAAAACTTGGAGATACAAGTATCAACGCAGGAGCAAGTTCCTCGAGGGTAGCATAATTTTCAAAAGACACAACTTGTAGTGTGAATTTTAGGAACTCTTGGCACCAAAGAGGAAGAGGGACGACATAAGAGAATATGAGACATTCGGAACCAATTTGACCACCCAACAAATGTAAGATGTGACTTCGAAATGAGGCACATATAGAGAACCTGGGAGGTAACAAGATATGAATGAGGTGTGTGATGAGACGAACATGATGAAGTGAGGTTGTTCGCAGCTCCCTAGTTTATCGTGCACGTCCCCGGCTCAATCCCAAGCTTGAAGCTCCCAAATCTCTAGCACAAAGAGTATCTATCCTACATCAATCCAAGAAATTTCACGACGACGAGGTATTGCACACAAAATATCAAGCTGAAGCGTAACTTAGTCTCCCTTGCTTCTCCCCCCTAATTCACCAAGACTCATATCCTCCAATAATCTACTCGGAAGCTTCAAACATGTCTGGCCCTACGAAATACCTACTGGTATCTTTGCCAACATCTATTTCTCCATCCAGCGATCGAGATGAAGCTTTAACAGCTCTGCGATCTACAATCTCTAATGATAATGGAATCACGATACCATTTAAGATTCCCGAATTCAAAATTGGCACACTAGATGCATTGGTTGGGCAAGCAGATGATCTTGCCAAGTTGGAAAGCGCTTGTCAAGGTGTTGTAGCGAAAGTTGGGGAATCCCTTCGTAATTTATTGGAAGGAGATGAGAGCAAGATTGCGCAACAGAAAACTGTCAATGATAGTGAGTTTGACAAACTGCGTGCGCGAAATTATGTCCTAGGACTAATGGTTTGCTTATAGAACCTGCGGATCAATATCTGCGCACTTTCTCATGGAACAAAGTCAAATATCGTGCCGACAAACCACTCGCAGAGTTGATCGATTCATTACAAAAGGTTAGCATGGTTTTACAGGGAGGGGTGAAATGTCGCTGATGGAACATAGGAACTAGTTAGCATTGATAACGATGTGAAAGGTAAAATGAACCAGTATAACCAGGTTAAGACAAACCTTATAACTTTACAACGGAAGCAAACGTAAGAGCTTGCACTCTAGACAGATGGCAAAAAGCTAACCATGTCAAGTGGAAATCTCTCCACCAAATCCCTCACTCCAGTTGTCGATCCTAAATTACTGGTACAGGACTCCGAATACCTCGAAACTCACCTTGTTGTTGTCCCAACAAATGTTAAAAAGGACTTCCTCAAAACTTATGAAACAATATCGCCTATGGTTGTCCCAAGATCATCAATTGAAGTTACACACGATGACGAGTTTACGTTGTATGCGGTTACAACATTCAAAAAAGCACAGTGCAGATTTCCAGCACAAATGTAGAGAAAACAAATGGACCCCCCGTGATTACAAGTACGTTGAGGGTGGAAAAGAAGAGGAAAGGAAGGAGGCAGAAAGAGTAGGAAATGATGAGCGCAAGGTATGGGGTGAAGCTTTAAGGCTTGGTAGGACCGGTTGGAGTGAAGCCGTTATGATTTGGATACACGTCTTAACTTTGAGAGTATTTGTTGAGACAGTCTTGAGATATGGATTGCCATTGGATTTCGTTTGCGGTTTGGTCGAGGTATGGATGTTAAACCGAAGTTTTATCCAATTATACTGATATTCCATAGTCACAACCTAAAGGTGCGAAGAAAGCAAAGGCAGCACTTGATTCAGCATATGGGCACCTTGGAGGTAATGCTTTCGGCCGAGACAAGAAAGGGAAGGCTTTGAAGGATGATTCGACGTTATCATCAGAAATAGCTGCAGCCGGAGTTGGCGGACAAGGAGAGGGCAACGAGTACACGGCCTATGTCTATTACGAATTCGAAGTTATATAGATAGTGCCGGGGAAAGGCATGAGGTGGCGAGTTGAAGTTGGCGCATGGCAAAGGGTTCATATTTTTTGAAGCATGCATTTGTATTATTGTATCGCACCGAAAGATATCAACAAGCAATTGTTTTTAAATTGATTAAAGTTTCTGACTTTAAATTCTATCATTTTTTGAAACTTATTGTGAAATAACCTTTTCAATCGCCCGGATTTTCTTAGCTCAAGGTATCTATATCTACAACTTCAACAAACCCTCCTTCTCCAAATACTCTACAATCTTTTGCACAGACTCTTCAACGGTCAACTTATCCGTCCTCAAATGGATCTCGGGATTTTCTGGCTCCTCATATGGCGCACTGATTCCAGTGAAATCTTTAATCTCTCCAGCCCTAGCTTTCTTATACAATCCCTTGGGATCTCTCTTCTCCGCCTCCTCAACAGGAATATCAATAAACACCTCAATAAAAGGGATGGCCGCATCCCCGTTCGCAGCCGTCGCATGCAATTCCCTCGCAACTGCACGATCCGCTCTATACGGAGAAATAAACGACGTCAAAGCAATGGTACACGAATCTGCAAACAGCTTTGCGACCTCGGCAATGCGACGAATATTCTCGTTGCGGGACTTTTCGTCGAAGCCGAGATCCTTGTTGAGCCCGAAGCGCACGTTATCGCCATCGAGTCGGTAGGCGGCGTGTCCAAGGTGAAGTAAGTGTTGCTCGAGAGCGGTGGCGATGGTGGATTTTCCCGAGGCGGAAAGTCCCGTGAACCAGATTGTTAGACCGCGTTGTTTGCGGAGGGCGGTGCGCTCAGTGCGGGTGAGGGAGGGGTGCCATGTAATGTTTCTGTGTGTTGGCGGTATGTTAGTTATGATGTTGAATGACTTCTTTGGCTTTTTTTGACCGGAAGAGAAGGGTGAACGTACGTAGACATCTTGATGATTTGTATGGGATTTTTGCAATGGTTTTGGAGAAAGGTTTGAGAAATATTGGAATATAGAAGAGAAGAGCGTGCAATCACGCAATCGATTTCAATGGAGAATCGTCTCTCCTTAACCGCTACGGATGGACTATAAAATTCTGCCCCGCACCACTCATAAAGTTGACAAAAGCGTGATGGTTCTCGTTGGTGGGGCATATCGATCACGTGTATATTGTCTTCCGGGTATATGTCAGGGGAAGTAATTTACTCCTTGTATTTGTTATATGCTGGTACTAATGGTGAAATGGAAGACTCGATGTGATATTCACGGAGTTGAAAGTTGGACGTCAGGGTTAATATACTTGTGCAGTGTTGTGAGTTGATAACCCATCTATTTGAGCAGTCTAAAGTAAATCTAGATATCGTACTTCTCGTCTAATCGGTCTAGAACATTGATGTTCACACTACCATCTAAGCCCAGTGGCTCTCATTCTATCTGGATCTTAATTGACAAAACCCGCCTCTAAATTGCCTCATGAAACCGGGTATATTCTAGCCATTGTCTATGGACTTGTCAGCATTATCATGGCGTCTCACAGGACGAAGAACTCACCTTGGCTTGTCTAGGCTCAATAAACAAGGCATTCGCCTCGCACAAAACTTTCGATGTCTCTCCTTCCGGAACCAAAGTCTCAATTTTCCCCTCTACCCAAGCCTTTCTTCCCTCCACCTTTGTGGTCTTCGCCCTTAACACAACGAAAGTATCCGCAGGAGTAGGTGCTCTATAATTAACCGCCAAAGTAGCCGTCATACCAATTTTATTAGGCAATGCTCCAAAACAACATCGTGCTAATCCCTCATCTAAAATTGTGGCTAGGAACCCTCCATGTATAATCTTTGGATGTCCACATAGATCTTCTCCCAGATAAGAAATTGATACGAGAGATTTACCCCCTGCCTCGGTCCATACGTATGGTGGTACTTGAACACGTCCTGGTCCCATCAATGTTCCACCTGTGAGATTATGTCCTCGTTGTGATTCAGGAATTTTCAAATGCGGCCTTGATTCGGTAAATTCAGGTCGAGATCGTAGTTCTTTCACGATTGGATGGCTATTTATATAAGCTTCGACTTCGATCGATTTCGCATCGGTTGGTGTGTATAATTTGAGGGTTTCCTCATCGGATGGGGGATTAAGGATAGCATTGGCGGCTGTGAAGGCAGGGTAGGCAGCTATAGAGAAACCTACAGATGTGAAGACAATGGCTATCCCAAAGAAGGTGAGAGTTCGTAGGAGAAGTGAGGCTGGTGGAGGTGGAGATGGAGGGGTAGTAACTGTGTCAGGTTAGCTAAAGCTTTCGAAAAGAGAATCGGAAAGGACTTGCTCTCAGCATTGCATAATCGGCGAGCTGTAGTAAAGAATCGGGAAGAAGAAGAAATAGACGGAGTTCTCGAAACTGATCTACCACATTGTGCCAGCCCCGAACTGCGAGTTATGGCTCTATAAATACCAGCTCTAGACTGTAAAAATTGATGGGAGAAAGACATTTGAAAGTGTGGTATTTACAAGCTACAATATTTTCATACTGGCACTAAAACGAGAATGGACAGCGAGCGGAATATCTCACACCAAATACCAACGATTAAGAAAGGAGCTCAAGGATGAATCACTGTACCTAACGCAGGCCGAGGTTGATGATTCCGGACCGGCCCACCGAGTTCGGATATATGTTTCACCGAAATCTTATCTTATCTTGATAGTCATGACCTTATCAAGTCTCCCTATCGAACCTAGTCCATGTCACTTGTACCTAGTCGCTAGACTAACAAATTAGCAAATTAGCCATGTATACGTATTGGTATAATTGGTACCTGCTTTAGTGTCAATCAAGATGAGTGATACTTTTGAAGTTATGAAGTCTTCACCTAGTATCAAAACAGAGAATCGTCTGATTCTGAAGATACATATTATGGTTCAAAGTAGCACGTACCAAATCGTCCTACTGGTAAGGTCGTCCTTATAAAACCACTAAGCGACGTCATCTTCAGTTCATCAATCATGTCAAATCTTGACATCCATGAAGTTGATTCTGTACAATTCGAATATTTACCGAGCCAATTGTCACCCAACCATACTTATCATGTGTCATGTGTATATTCTGGGACGCCGGCAACCATAGAAACAATACAGCCAAGCAAATAAACACCTGTTTTGAGGATACATAGTGACCAACATTGAAGCCCCTCATTTTATGCAGCTCCAGCTACCCTGTTTGAACTCAAACCAGCTACTTAAGAACAACTAACATACCCCTCTTAGATATTTACCATCTCACCTTGAATGTTTACTAGGCTATTTCATAACACTGACTTCACCTTGTATCATCTAGTTCTTAAGTACCGTCCTTCATAAATCTACCTCGCAAAAACTAAACCTTCAAACACAAAGCTTAAGTCAAACGAACTCATCAATCGATCGATCCATCATGGCAACCGCAGAAACAGTCCAGCTTGGTCCTACTCATGCCCCAAAAGAAGATAGTCTTATCGCCTTCAACAAGATTGAAGTAGAGCTCAAGAAAAAGATTCAACATCTCCGCCATGAGACCAACAGTTCGTGATACCCGCTCCCTATCTCTACATCTGCATAATTAATCCGTCACCCCTTTTCCAGAACACGAACCCCAATACTTCGCCCCAATCGCCCACCTCTCAGATCATACCCTTACCTCCTTCGACTCCTCTTCATTGAAATTCGTCCGCGTCGCAACCAGTGCTTATGGCTTGCATCTTCTAGGCAAAGTCCTCCTCCCCGAAACAGAGGACAAATACTTCATGTTCCGCGCTTTCATCGCAGGAGATTCTGATACCGCAAAGCTTCATTGTATACATATGGAGGAGACTGATGTTGGAGGTGAGGAAGGAAAGTTTTTTAGGGCAATTTTTGGGGAGGAGGATGAATTGAATTGGTTTGATGAGTAGAGTGTGTGGAGAAAGGAATAAATGAGATTAGCACTGGCTGGGAATTAAGGATGATTGTAGTCTATCGACAGGAAATATGAGCATATGATCGGGGAGCTAATAGTCGAATTTGAGACCAGAATATTTTAATCAGCCATCACATCTTTTCAGGTTGCATATTTTGGTACGGGTATAACTGCTCGAATTTATCTCAAAAGTATTCATACTGACTGCTGGTAATATCCTTACATAGCTTTCATCGCGATGTTGTCTTCCCCTTATCCCTTTCTTCCAGCCTTAACATTACTTTTTTACTTGCCCTTTCCCATTCCCATATCCTCATCTCCATCATTATCCAACATAGCAGCATAATCCTCAGCACTAGCGAATGTAGGAAGATTCTTGAGCTTCCTCTTCTTGCTCCTACTAGTCTCTTTCTTCTCATCTTCCTGCTCTGGGCTCTTTGCTCTCTGTAATTCAGATTCAAACAATGCATCCATGTCGGATCCTGCTTCATCATCACTGTCCTTGAGATCGTCATCTTCTTCTGAAAAGATACCCTCTCCATCATCTTCCTTAGCATCCTGCATTTCTTCATCTTCTCCCTCAATGTCGACTTCTCCATCTGATCCCTCGACATCAACACCACCCTCAGAATCATCCTCAGACATATCAAAGTCATCCATCTCCAAATCATCATCAGACTCAGGACCTTCAATATCCGGCTTACTTTCGACCAAAGCTTGCCAAATCTCATCCTCATCTTCTTCGTCATCTTCTCCGTCTTCACCCTTCTTCTTTTGCTTCTTCTTAGATGAATCCTTGCCCTTCCCAATTTGGTTAAAGTATTTGTGGAAGAAGACTTCATCAACTGCAACATCTTCTGCCTTCTTTCTCCAAAATGCTTCAGTGTTGACGGATTGTTGGACCTTGGAGCCATGATTAGATACAAGGATGCCTTGACTTGCTCCACCAGCAAGAGGTTGCATAAGAGAGCTTCCCTTTGGTGCTCCAGATGATGCCTTTGCGTTTCTGTAGACGAAAACGATCCAAGAAATGAGTCAAGGTATGAGAGGCAAGATCAGGTTTAGGTGGCATTTTTTCATCATTGAGAAGGCGTTCGGTAAATAAAGATACGGATGGATGGAAATGCACCAAGAAAGGAATCTATAGTCGTTAGTAGAGCTCTTCCACTCGATGGACAATAACTCACAATTTCCCATAGACAACTCTTGTCAGCATTACTGTGTTCTGGATCTCTCTTTTTTCCATCATATGCGTCTGCTTTGGGCTTCAAAGGATTTTCTCGGGTTTGTATTTCTGCAGTCTCTCCATCTTCTGGCACATCTCGATATACTTCCTCTTCATCTTCATCATTTGCTTGAGGGTCTTTGAGAAGAGATTTGAGTCCAGGGAATGTGACTTCCAATTCTCTCATCAAATAGATGATACCACAGATGAACGGAGGTTGATGAAGGGTCACGATCTGTAACATTCTCTTTGCAAAAGCCTTGACACGCTTGATATTAACATCTGCTTTCAAAGCCCTATAGAGCAAGTTAAGATATAGTGCATGCTTTGAAGAATTGACAAGACGAGGATCGAGCAAAGATTCATAGAGAGTTCTGTAGAATCGGTCGACAGCAAGATGTTTAGTTGTTGATAATTGCTCAATCAAAATTAAAGCTTGAATACTGGTATTGAAGTTGGAGGAATGTGTGATTCGAAACAAGGTATCCATATGTTTCTCAAGGCTAAATCTTGTCAGTATTATCCGTGGTCAATAGATTTGATACTTACGTCAAATCATCAGTCTTTGTGAATGGGAATGCACGGTTAACACCAGTTAAGACTGCGGAGATCATTTTCTCTGTTGTCTCTTCACTTGCTTGCTTTGCTTCCTCTTCTGCTGTCAACTTTTCCTTCGCTTTCTTTCCCATGGCACCTCCACCACCTTGGATTTCTCCTTTCTTGTTAAGTTTGGGACCTGTAGGTTTGACGACTTCGGGCTTCTTAAGAAGAGACACGAAAAGACCAAAGTATATACTTAAGAGTTTTTTCGCAACCTCTTCTTCTTTCGAGCTAAGAATTGTTTGATTGAGTGTGTTGATAGCGTAATATTTGGCATGGGAGCTTTGTCCAGGTCGTAATATAAGCTCGTTTTCGATTGAGTTAACAATTATTGGTTTCATCAAAGGGTGGGAGGTCTGAAGTTGTAACAGAAGATATGAAGCTCGAGAAGCAATCTTTTTATCGGGATCACCGAGTTTGTTGACCAGCAATCTGAGTAAATTAGATTCTTGTTCTGGCTTTTCCTTTAACAGCTCATATACGTAGGTAACAGCTCTTGAACGGGCGTATTCGACCTCATCATTGCACCACACTTCCAGAATCTTGAGCATATCAAAATATGACTCCTTGAGCCAATCTTCATATGCCCATGAGATAAGATGTGCTTTGGTCATATCTCCTGGTAAGGTTTGTCCAGATCTCCAGACACCAGTAGAGCTTTCCTGCAATGTACCGAGAAGTCCAGGTTGAGCAGCGAATGTGCGAAGGCGTCTATCCGCAGGAAGAACAACACCAGCTCCTAGTAAATCTTTCATGGCTCCCAATGCTGTCACGGCTTGTCCTCTACTTCTCTTTCTTTGCCAAATCTAACAAACTTTCGAATGATCTTGTAGTATGAACTGGGGATTCTTGAACAACCAAAGTCAAGGCGGAAATTTTGTCGGATAATGTACCAGAAGACATAATCGTGGCAAGGAAACGATGTGAAGAAGTCGCAGAAAGATGCTTCGAGGCATAAAGAGCACTGTCTACTTCGAGAAGACTTGTGGCGTATTCCTTGAGGTTTTTGATCGATTCTTGGTATGGTCCTGCTTCACTGAAATCTCCTGAAGGAAGGCTGGGAAGTTCTACAGCATGCCAATCTGCTCGTGCTTCAAAAATCTATAATCGGTCAGTGGACTCAAAATAGAGAGAAGGGGTTACTAACCAGGCGATTTTGATCCTTTGAAGACTCTTTAGCTTTGACAGGAGTTTTGTCTGTTACTTCTGGTGCCTCTTCCGGTTCACTGGATTCTGATTCTGATGCTGATGCCTGCTCCCAATCATCACCTTCTACTTCCTCGGCCTCATCTTCTGAATCTACCTCACCTTCAGGTGCTTGTCCCTCAATTCCAAGGCCAGCCACAAACTTAGCAAACTCATTCTTGAAGCTGTTATCCGTGGATCCTGATTTTCCCTCATTTTCATTCTCTGAATCAGATTGAGCATCCAGTATAAGATCCAAATCTTCTTCTGTTCCTCCCAAAGCCAATATTTCTTGTAATAAGACTTCTCTATCATTTCTTGATTTTGGCGCTTCGCTAGATGATCCATTCTGTGTTCCCTTTGCATTTCCCTGTGCATCTCTCTTCGTTCCCCGTCCGGGTTCTTGTGGTTTAGATTTTTGTTTTGAATCTGTGAAATTTGTTGACTTTTTCGTCTTGCTTTGTTTTGGAGATTTGATGGCAGATTCAAAGGACTTATTTGATGTGTTGCCTTTTGCGAATCCTTTCTCAATTTTTGAAGTTAATGCTGATAAAGCGTTTTCGTCGAAAGAGGGGATATCTTCATTTGATTTCGATGAAACCTTTGCGCCGGAAGGTTTGGCGGGTTTGCGATGCTTTCCCATCTTGAACTATGATTCTCAATATATTCAATAATGAGGAATTAAATTTTCAATTGAGTTAATTGAGTTTCTTGAAAATTAAATTGGGTAAGAAAATGTTTATGAAGCTTCAAAGCTTCGATAAGATACAAAACTTTTTTTTTTTCGCAAAACAAAATAATTCGGAACAAGGTTTTTCCGACATCAATATCAATCTTTCTTCCCACCATTCATTGTGTTTTCATTGGTTCTGGTGACTTTATTTCATGTCCAATTGATGACGATAATGAGATGAAGAAAGTGATATTATTATAACAACAACAATAATAATAATAATGAACTTGTTCATATTTGTTTGATAAAATTCCTTCACTTCGTATTCACTTTGAGAGAGCAGAAAACTTGAGTTTATTTTCGAGATGTATTCATTTTCGAAACATTTCGCGGTTTGCGGGATCTATACACTCTAATGACTTATTTCTGCATACGATACTGCCATCACAGCTTTTCAAATCATCATATTCTCGAAATCAATCAAATCTTTCCACTATTGTAAGTTCAAGACCGACTTATTTCTTTGATCACGTGGACTTAGTATTGATCAATTGGTATGATAGAATGATGATAGGGCACGATTATCTAAGTTTTGGATACCTACAGGTGGAATAGCTGCACATGCAGATGAAGGTAAGATATATTGCTTAATTCAACTGAAACTCCGAAGACTAATAGGGTGATAGATTCTCATGCAAAACTTATCCGAGGGGGTTTCTTACGTCAGGTTCGTTTTGAGACATCTTGATTTATGAAGCATGCTCTCACATAGTATGATTAGGCTCATACAGGCATCTTTCATATGTTACCACTTGGAAGAAGAGTTCAAGATAAATTGGAAGCACTAATTGATAAGCACATGTCAACATTGGGTGAGCAATATCATTTTCCATTTCTTCCGTGATCATAGAGCTAATTTTATTGAAGGTGCATCGAAGCTTGCTTTGTCATCCCTATCATCTGAAGAGCTTTGGGCTAAAAGTGGCCGCCTAGATGCTAGTTCTGAGGTATTTTTACATCAAAATAGCCTATTATCATGGTTGTAACCTCTCATAATTAGTTATTCCGTTTAAAAGATCGAAAAGAGGCAGGATATCTTCTTGCTCCAACACACGAGGAAGAAATTACAGAATTGGTTTCTAACTCCGTTCATTCATACAAAGAACTTCCCGTTCGTCTATACCAAATTAGTTTGTTTAGTCCTTCCATCATTTTCGTTCTTCGCTAATTCCTCATTAGCTCGGAAGTATCGTGATGAACTACGACCAAGACAAGGCCTTCTTCGTTCTAGAGAGTTCGTGAATGAAGGATCTTTATACTTTCGATTTCAATAATACTTTAGCACTATCAACTTATAGTGATGTTCGCAAAGCATATAAGAATCTTTTCGACGAACTCAGGATACCATACCTGGTAGCCGAAGCTGATTCTGGAGATATTGGTGGTGACCTCAGTCATGAGTTTCATTTTCCAACGAAAATCGGAGAAGACAATATCATCAGTTGTAACAAATGCGACTATGTCGCAAACGAGGAGTTGGCAGAGACTGGAGTACAGGGAGTGAATGAAGTTGATGATTCAAAAATTGAGATACAAAAAATAAGTGTGATTGTAGGCTTTTTCTCGCGATGGATCTACCCTTATTGCCAGTTGGTTTTATTCCGAGAATGGAGAAGACTATGAGTTGAATGTACGTTCAATCAAAACTGTTCTGCCAGAGTATGATTCTTCTAGGAAAGTGGAAAATCAGGAGTTTTTGCGACTTCTTGATCAGGGTGGTGTTGCCAACAAGCATCATCAAGCAGAAAAAAGCGTCTATCACTCGCGTTACTCACCTGATTGACGGACGAGTTCCCCCAAAGTTTTTCAAGTTATTGAGAAGGATAGGTTTTCAGTATTTGCCAAGGCTAAGGGTACCACTCGGGATGACTGGTTATCGAAAGTCGAGAATACATCCTTTATCTTCCACGATTCGGCTACTGGGGAACCACTGAATTTACGACGGATTTCTGAGGGGGACATTTGCCCCAAATGCCAAGAACCAGAATTAAAAGTTCAAAAAGCTATTGAACTTGGCCACACTTTTCATTTGGGTACAAGATACAGTAAACCGATGGGAGCAACCGTTACTGTGCCTTCTGGACTTGTGGAAAGTACCATCAAGGATGCAGAGAATGCTACTCGATCAGGAGAGAATGGTCAAGTTCAGGTTCCTATGGAAATGGGATGTCATGGTGTTGGGGTAACGAGAATGATCGGGGCCGTGGCAGAAACTCTAGCCGATGAAAAGGGTTTGAATTGGCCTAGAGTCATGGCTCCTTTTGAAGTTGTTGTGATCCCAGGAAAAGGTTTGGGTGAAGATGCATTGCAGATATTTGATACTCTTTCTGCTGCTACAATGGATCCAGTGGTTGATGATCGAGAAGTATCTATAGCTTGGAAATTGAGGGATGCAGATTTGATTGGTTACCCTGTCATTGTTTTGCTAGGAAGGAAATGGAAGGATGGTTTATGTGAAGTTCAGTGTAGACGATTGGATGTGAAGGAGGATGTAAAGGTTGAGGACTTGAAGAGCTTTGTCGAGAAATTATTGAGTAAGCTTTGAGAGGTATCTGTAGTATATCATGTTATAACTCATTAAATTGAGGGAGTCACTATGGTAGACATGTAACACGTTGGCTAAATAAAGGCTTTATAGTCCTAAATTTCTAGTTTCAAATGCTAAGAAAGAGCAAGGCTTTACTTTGAGTTGACTCATGGAAATATATAGCCAAGTACTGGGAATTCACCGATTGCGACACAAATTCTCATCTTTCGACCCTCGCCTCTATATTTTTTGAAAGATATTAAATCACACCATCAATTAATATTCAATATCAAGAGACATGTGTGTGGAGGGCACAGGATTTTATATTATGATATAAGTTAAGCATAAATATAATATTATAGTATTGGAAGAGTTAGTTATATTGTTGGTAGAAATGATCGGATAACGGAGTGAAAATGAAGAATAAGATTGTCGAACTATATACCTATTATGAATTTCTGTCTAATTCATTTAAAGGTTTCTTTGAAGAATATCCTTATATTTATACACTTTGATAGCATTCTAATAGTTTCCATTGTATTTGTAAGATCAGTTTAAACCGAATTTTACCGATTTGTAATAATCGCCAAAAAAACCTAATCGAATGTAAACGGAATTCTTTATTACAAGGTTCCATATCATTGCAGATTATGTTATTCGTCATGTACATTCTATATCTTATATTCCATATTATATTTATTGTTATTTATTTATTTATTTATTTAGTGTTTAACGTCTCTATATAGAATGGCTAGTTCTGACTCCCAAGGGGTATTAGCGACGGGCCCGCGTCGGAGGCATAGCCTCCCCGCGTGCCACCCGTGTTGTGGCCCGAAGCCATACGTGATGGTACTCCTGGCGCCCTGCCCTTCGGTTAGTGCCCCAAGCAGTGCCGTTTCCCTTTATGCTTGTGGCCCTTCCCCTCCGTTTGGGTAGGCGTTTCCGCTTTTTCTCTCTTCTTCATTCTACGCATACGTAGACTACTGCTTCCCTTATGCGAGGGATGTTTCGCTTCTACCGGTTCCTAGAGTCAGCGCTTGTACAACGGCTGAGGAGTGGGGTTCTGTTCGGCGAGCCGTGGCTCTACTGGGGACCACCGAGCTTGTCCGGTCGCGAGTTTGCGATTCGCGAGCGTTAAGGGTGAAATACTGGGTGACTATGAGAAAGTTCTCAAACAGCTCCGGGTGCGCCATTATCGCGTTCAGGTACTTTCGTCCTTCTTCGGGGCGGCTGGGCGGGCGGTCTGGCTTCTCCGGCCAGGCGTGGAACTTGCGCTGGGAGATCTCACAGAATACAAAATGCTCAGGGGTTTTCTTGTATCCGCAGAGGCAGTTAAGCTCAGCGTCGCTATGGCCGAACCTTCTGTGATACTGCGCAAAGTCGCCATGTGCCGTTCGGGCGGCTAAGAGCCGGTGGAGCGACGTGCGGGGGAGGCGGAGCTCTGGGGTTCGGCTATGGCATATCCGAGTTCCCACTTGCGGTATGACGCCGAAAGTCCAGTATATCTTCGTCTCCACCAGTCGGAAGTCGTTACATTAGCGAGGGCCCTCGCTGTTGTACCTATTCTGCTGATCGTGGGCTCTGCTGAGCGGTCGTTGTCCATTCGGCCCCTCCTTTGCGCGGCGTCCGCCAGCTCGTCAGCCATCTCGTTGCCTTCGATACTCATATGGCCCGGAGACCATATAATACCGACCTTGTAACGGTCGATAAGCGTATGGCATTCGAGAAAGGCCATTGGGAGTGTTAGGGGCGTTCGCCCGCATACACCAGATCACTGAAGTGCTATCGATGCACATCCATAGCTGACCGTCTGAAGGCTGGAGAATTTCCAGTGCGCATTGTAGCCTTTAAGGGCCCCGATCGCCTCGGCGCCGAAGACGTGGAGGTACTGTTTATCGCCCCGCTGCCCGTCCTAACTAGCGATGGCCGCGATACACAGCGTATCCGTACCCTACGAGTTGGCTCCGTCGTTATACTGCTCAGAGCCGTCGGAGAACACTTGTGATTGTATCCCCGTTTAGCTGATCCACACGTATTGAACTGCTTCCCGCGTCCTCTTCTCCTTCCCTCTGTAGGGTTAGTTCTGCAACAGTGAGAAGTGCGGCTGTGCTAGTATCGCCTAGTGGGCGCGAGGACTAGTGCATCGCCCGGCGCAGCTTCGTTGCGCGCTGCCAGGGTAGGAGCGGGTTTCAAGCCTGCGGTATCAACGGGTGGGCAGCAGAAATAGATTATATTATAGTTACTTTCTAGAATACCTATAATACAAAATGGTTCGCTACACCTATAAACGCTTTCCCAGCACACTATGATAAAGCACTAGTACTAGGCTTTTGTAGAATTTCCAATACATTAAATCATCTATAATGTGTTTTACTTTCGGAAGTTCTGGTTAACGTCAAAACCATTGCTTCACGCCCCTATTTCTGTTTGCTCCATAAGCCTACCGGTATCTCATGCCATCTGCCTAATACCCTATTGTAGACGACACGCGCGTCCGTCTCTCGCTATATAGACAGTGTCACTGTCGCTGCCATTATATAACCCGCAGTGTATAAAGTGCTGTTTCGCGTATCGATCTCTTCTCCCCTATAAGGCCGACCGTTTTGCAGCTCTGCTAGTATTAACTCTTAGCAGCAGTATAATACTAGTGTTTCCAGCCTATTAATCAAAATAATATCATCGAATCCGTCCTTCCAATGTATATTCGTAATGTAAATGATCTTTTATTCGGCAAAACCCGAATTGAGAAATAGCATCTGCTCGAGCTCATCCGCCCATAGTATCTGTCGAAATCGTAGTATTATATATATTAAAAGGCGGCCTCTGCCGGGCTCATCCATCGCCCATGTTGTCTAATAAGTGCTTCTGTTAAAGCGAAGCTTTGCTAAAAACATCCCTCTCATTCGAAAAGTTCCTCCGCCCTATGCTACGCTCTTACACACTTATAAGATAAAGTGCTAATTGTCCCCAACTTTTATATGTATAATTCTCTTTCCTTCAATTAGATAAGGTGCTAAAGGTCCTTTTTTCAAAATCAGAAAACCTACATAAAGTTTTCACCATACTCCCCTTACATCTGTAAACTTCCGTCGAGCGCCAACGTACGCGTTGTGGTATCTTGATTCGTTATACTAATTATCCCAGAGTCTCTGTCTATCTCCTAACTATATATGCTTCTTCACAGGCTCTGTTTCCCACACGATCGTAAGGGCTGGTTGCTTTTGCTTGCTATCCCAAGACATCCGCAGGCTCGACAACAGACTCGTAAGGCCGGCCGCTTCGAATTCGTCATATTATTTTTCGATGTCGATGGTTTTCACAACGTGTTGATGGTAGTCCTCTGTTCCGGGCCTATCGCAAGGGGACAACCCTCCGCTGCACGTACCTTCACTCCCAGTAGGCTCAAGTTGTGTATAGCCCACCCAGCTCCATCGAATGCGCTTTAATCCATTGCTCTCAATCAAAGATTTGAAGGTTCGTAGCCGGCGCCACGTACAGGTTGAGATATCGACTTTGCGGCCGTTGATTCTCAATAAGTCGTAGCTTTAATAGAAACTATCCGAACTTATCAGATTGCATGTTTGTATACACAAGTGTTAATAGTAAAATACTGGGTTATTGTAAGAAAATTCTCGAATACTCTGGGTGCGCATATTGCGCTCATATACTTCCGTCCTTCCTTGGCGCCTCCGTGTATAGCCTGTTCTATACTTGATGTACTTCTAGCGCCTGTCCTCAGTTCCTACACCAGGCAATGCCATTTCCCTTTATTCTGCAGTTCTTCTTCCTCCATTTGAAAAGCGCTTCCGCTCTTTTCTTCTTTGTCCTACACATCCGTAGGTTAATGCTTTTGTAACCAACTTACCTTCTAATTGTAGCGGATTATATATAAAAATAGCGCTATACTAGAAAGCAATATATATGTGCATATAGGGAGCACGTTATTTTTGCGTTTTTTACCTAGCGGTGCTTTGTACAGTTTCGGATTCTA